>CM021104.1:265609234-265703373 GCA_007115665.2 Sequoiadendron giganteum | reverse complement strand
GTAGCATCTTGGATCAGATTGAGCACCACCATTGGATTTAGAGTGCTAGAAAAAGTAAGGATTGACTTTTATTTTGCAGATTTTGGTCATCATTTGCCAGATCTGTGAGGGTTTCATGTTTGCTGATTTTTTGGAAACTCTGGAGGAAGCCTATTTTTCAGAGCATCTTGGAGCAAAACAGACATTGCCATTGCGTTCGCAGTGCCCCAAAACCCTAAGATAGCCCTTCATTTCATTGATTTTGGTGAAGTTGGTTCGAACGGCAAATTTTTTTTGCCAAGGAGGTCGTACGGCCTCCCAACATGCATTTCGAGGCAAGTTTTTGAATGAAAATCGAAAAAAAAACACATTTTTTGGGAATGCTGCCGACACCTCTAGTTCATATGCTAAGTGCCATCGCTATGCCACCTGGAATCCACCAGGAGTGGCGGCCACCGGGCGGCGCCACCATATCCCGCCACCCTCCTTCGACAGCCCCCGCGGGCTAGGCCAGCATACGTCGCGGTCACATGGGGGACTGGGCGCTATGCGCCCAGCCCCCGGCTAACTTCTGCAGAAACTACGTGGTCACATGGGTGACCAGGGGCTCCACCCCAACCCCCTATCCGCCAACCCCTAGTCGCGCACAGGACCAGGGGCCAAATTTGTTTTAGTCCCCTGGGCTACCTGTAGGCCAAGTGGCCATTCTGGAGCACTTTCACCAAATCGGGCATAACTTTTGCGTACGGAGTTGGTTTTTCACAAACAAGATATCATTGGAAAGCTGGTTCTGATCCTATTCTATTGTTGTAGGTTATTTTTCTTGATTATGTTCCAGTTTTATGTTGTAGGTCCTTGAACTCAGAACTTGTGTTTTTAACTCTGGAGGGCATATCTTTTGACTCGATGATCCTTTTTTCGCCATTCTTGTGGCATTGGAAAGCTGGTTCAGTCCTCTACAAAGATCTGAGGTCTACTTTTATTTTATATTTATGCATGTTTAGGCATTCTCTCCTTTTTCAGTCATTGGGGATTGTAGTAAATGAACTGATATAAAGTTCCATCAGGCGGGTTTCTTGCATAATAATCTTCATTGTGTTTTGATGACAGCTCGAATGGGTTGTAATCTGGTTTCTTAGTTTTTTTTGGCCACTCTTTTATCTAAGCTTGACACATGTTAGATTCATTTTGGTTCACACTTTAGATTGAGAGCCTATGGTTAATGATCTGCATTAGATCCATCTCAATTTGAGGGCCACTAAATTTGTGGTTAATGTTCCTGAGTCTTTATGGTACTTGTTCCCATGGAAGAGTTTTAGTCTAGTTTGGTATTAGCATTGAGATTCACAACTTCCAGATTCTGTCATCATCATATCATCTACTATTGCTTTATGGATTCCAGGGTTGTTCCAGTTTGGAGTGTTCAAGTGTTTTGTGGCATCGGGTCTTTTGTTGCTTTTATCATGATTCCTTGAGTCAATCAGTGACTCTCATCTAGTTTTAGTAGTAGACAAAAACATCTTTCCTTACTTGCCAGATTTCGGTTCTAGTGTTACTCTACAGAGTTCTTCCAGTGCTTCTTTGCAGTAGTCATCTCATTGTACAAGGGGTTGTCCCACTGGGTTTTCCTTCTCTACCTCATTATTGCATTTTTCCATGGGTACCTGATCAGGCGTTGTTTCCAGGACCCATCCATGCTTTCTTGTATTCATCTTAGTTTTAGGTGCATGCTTTTTTAGTCTCCCTAAGTTGCACTTATGGGGGGGTGTTAGTGTAATTAATATGTAATTACACTTGCATAACTTTACTTAGATTTTGTTTAGGTAATAATTATTTTACTTAATTAAAAAGTAAGCTTTATTTAGTTGAGCTATTTTTAGGTCAACATTAGGGTTGCATACATTGCTTTTATAAAGCAATTCTCTTATTATAATTTCTTAATTCCTGAATAATATAATTTGCACATTGACATGCAAAGCTTTGCTTTTTTTATGTTTTCTCTTATGTGGAAGGTGTTTAGGTTTGCATTTTTGATCTGAGGTTTCTAACAAATGAGAGTGAAGGTGTTCCAAGATGAATATTTTTGAAGGATAAGAAAATGCTTCAGAAAGCTTCAAAAAGGATAGATGATAAGCAACTTGATAAAAAAAAAAAAGAATATTCATAAGGAGGAAAACAAATAATTTCCCAAGGACAAACAAAATTTAGAACAGACAAACAAAAGGGAGAAAGAGGAGAACAAAGGAGAATCAATGGAGAAAAAGAAGATGATTAGAGCAAAAGGCGCCTCTTTTGATTTCATGCAAGCTTTATCTTGGGTAAAGATGTTTGTCCCATTACTTGAAATGATGAAGATTAAAAAGTATAGGGAAAGTGATATTCAATGAATGTCTAGTGGAAGTACTAAAAATACAAACCTTGAAAATAAGGATATTCCTGAAATTTGTAACAAAAAGGAAAAGATAAAAGTTCCAAAGGTTTGTCTAAGTAATGCATTGATGAATCCACTATAGATTGATCCATTCTTTATTACCTTACTCATAAATAACAAGTTGGTAAGAAATTGTATGATAGATTCGAGTGCTTTTATTAATATCATGCCAGTAGGGGTGATGAAGCAACTCAGTATGTGGGTGGATGTTGAAGGTGGTAAATGTTATTCCATGGATAGTAGACCTTTCCTCATGGTGGGAGTCATGAAAAACATGGATGTGAAATTGGCTACTTAACCACAAGAAAATTATAATATTGATATAACTGTGATTGACACACCTCCCTAGTTTGGAATGCTTTTGTCAAGACATTGGACTATAGTAGTTGTAGGTAATGTACAATTTAATTTATCATATGCCACAATACCAGTCAATGGTGAAGAAGTCAAGTTGTATAGAGAACCAAGGATGAATCAGATCGTTGATTTTATTCCTCAAGAATAGATCAATTGTTTATGTGATGTGGATTTAGGGAGCTTCAGAGTGGAATCGTCTTAGCCTGAATTAGAAAATATTGACCCAATTAACAAACATGTATCCAATGATCAGAAAGGTGTGTGGAAAATGTATTTCAATGGAGCATGTAGTCAAGAAGGCAATGGAGCTGGAGCGGTATTTATATCATCTGAAGGTGTTACATTCAAATTCATTTTTGCTAACCTTTGAGTGTACAAACAATGTGGTAGAATATGAGGCCTTGTTGATTGGTTTAAATATGGTTGTCAAGTGTAAGATCAAATTGATAACTGTCTTAGGAGACTCTGAACTCATTGTCTCACAAATAAAATCAAGATATTCTATAAAGAATAAAAGATTGAAACAATATAGAAATGTTGTGTGGGATACGATTGAGTTATTTGATGCTTTCTCAATTGATTGGATAGACAGATCAAATAATTTGATGGCAGATTTTCTAGCTAATGTAGCCCTGAAAAGAGATGATATCACCTTGGCTGGAATATCTCAAGTTGAATTCAAAACACACTGATACATTTTGACTCAATTTTTGATGAAATTTCATCAGAATTTTGACACCCTTTCATTAGAGGAATTTCGTTGGAATTTTGATAAAATTTGAAACGTCAAAATTCTAACCCAGCATCGTCGGCTGGGTCAAAACTTTAACATTTTAAATTTCATCAAAATTCTGATGAAATTCCTCCGACAAAAGTTTGTTAAAATTTCGATGAACTTTCATCAGAAATTGAGTCAAAATATATCAGTGACAAGACCTACTATCCCTGACAACATATATAGTTGACAAGTTTTCAATTATGATACCAATCTTCTAAAGTTTCTTCATTGCATAGATCAATATGAAGCTCAGGAGATTGACTTCAATGCTTTTGTGGAAGAAGTGGATGGGAAACAGACTGTATTTGGGAAGGAAGTCTTGCAGCTTAAAACCAACAAGCTCCCCAAAGGGCTTGTGGCACTAGAAAGAACGTATGATGGGAATGATTACTCTCTCATGAAGCAGACACCATTCAAGAGAGAGGATATTGAATAAATAAATCTAGGAACCGAGTTAGCACCAAAAAGGTCTACATTGAAAAGAAAATAAGTCCAACCATCTGGGGAATGTTAATTTCATTATTGAGAAAATACAAACATGTGTTTGCTTGGTCTTATGAGGATCTCAAGGCATACAGAGAAGATCTTTTCCAACATGAGATCACACTTAAACTAGATACAAATCCATTCAGATAAAAGCAGAGGCCTATTAAGCCAACTTCGAAACTGAAGATGTAGGAGGAACTAGAAAAACTTAGAGATGGAGGTATTATTAAACCCATTAGACATTCACCATGGGTCTCAAACCTAGTTCTAGTAAGAAAGAAAAATGGGGATATTAGATTGTGTGTAGATTTCAGAAATCTGAATGTGGCCTCCCTTAAAGATAATTATTCTCTCCCAAATATGGAGGCAATATTGCACAAAGTAATAGGATGTAAGTTACTATCAATGATGGATGAATTTTCTAGATATAACCTAGTTAAAGTCAAAGAGTCTGAGCAATATAAGACATTTACTACATCGTGGGGGATGTATGTCTATGTGAGAATTCCATTCGGTCTCACAAATGTAGGGGAAATTTTTCAAAGGGCCATGGATGTGGCATTTGTAGATTTGATTAATGCTATAATGGTGGTGTACCAAGATGATCTTACGACTTATTCCAAAAAGGAAAAAGAAAATTTGGGGCACTTGGAGAAGATATTTATCAAAGCTTTACAATATGGTATTATTTTTAATCCTAAAACATGTCACTTTATTGTTATAGAGGGTAAGCTTTTGGGACACATTGTATCAAAAGATGGGATTAGGATAGACCCTAAAAGAGTATAAGCCATAGACCAAATCCCCATTCCCAAAACTGTCAAAGCAATCCAATCATTTTTTAGTCAAATCAATTTTGTAAGGAGATTTGTGTCAAATTTTCTCGAGATTATTAAACCTATATCCAAGATGATGAAAAAAGGAGAAAAGATAGATTGGACTGTAGAATCCATGGAAGACTTTATATCTATCAAAAGATCTATCAAAGAAGCCCCCATCCTCAAGTCCCCTAATTTTACTAAACCCTTTCAAATATTTTATTTTTCCTCATTTCACACTATAGTGACTGTTATGTTACAGAAGAATGATGAAGGTCATGAGCAACCTGTATCTTTTTTCAGCAAGTATTTCCAAGGGCCAAAACTGAAATATGATATCATCAAAAAATAAGCCTTTCAATTGGCAAAAGCAACAAAAGCTTTCAGACCATATCTTGTTGGAGCTAAAGTAATTTCATATGTCCCACATGCACCTTTGAAAGACATTCTGATATAGACATAGGTGACAGGGAAAAGATGCAGATGGATTAGTAAAATCCAATAATTTGATATGGAAATTTAGATTACCAAGCTGGTAAGAGGACAAGGTTTAGCTAGGCTGATGGCAGAGACAAACATTGAAGCAAACCAAATTTGCAATATAGAAGGTGAGGAGAATGCAGTTGCAAGTATCGAACATACTCCTTGGTACACAAACATAATACATTATCTCAAGCACATGAAATTCCCTAAGGGGTTGAATGATAATCAAAAGAGAACTTTGAAGCTACAAGCTTCTAAGTATGTATTTATAGAAGGGGACCTATTTTGGAAGAATAGGGATGGAATGCTATTGTTATGTCTAGATGAATCATAGGCAAAACATGTCTTGAGGGAGATGCATGAAGGGGTGTGTGGAGGTCATTATTCTGCCAAAACCATTGCACATAAGATTCTCAGGGCTAGCTATTATTGGCCTAAAGTTTTTAATGACTCTTTTGCACATGTAAGAAAATGTGAGTCTTGTCAGAAGTTTTCAGAAAAATTGAAATATCAAGGAGCCCTACCGCTTAGACCTTTGCAGGTGGAAGCCCCTTTCCATCAATGGGGAATTGACTTCATTGGAGAAATACAGGAAAAATCAAGTGGAGGACATAAATGGATACTAGTAGCCACTGATTATTTTATTAAGTGGGTGGAGGAAATCCCAACTAAATAAGCAACAAGAAAGGTGGTGATAAACTTTATGATGGAAAACATCGTGACTAGATTTGGCACACCGGTAAGAGTGATCACAAATAATGGGATGTTTTTTAGATCTGATGAATTCAAAGACTTCTACAATACATATGGCATTACTATTTCCTATGCTGCCCCTTACCACCCACAAGCAAATGGTCAGGTCGAATCTAGTAATAAAAGTCTTCTAAAGATAATAAGGAGGATGTTAGACACAAATAAAAAGGAATGGGACTCAAAGTTGAGAATGGTTGTATGGGAAGATAAGATTATAGTGAAAAAACCAATTGGAAAGTCTCCATTTGAACTGGTGTATGGAACACAAGCCAATATGCCATTACAAAATATTTTACCAATTTATAAGTTTATTCTGCAAGAGGATTTGGATATTTCTAAACCAATGGAGGAAAGAATGGAACAACTTGTAGAACTTGATGAAATAAGGAGAATGGCCCAAAAAAAAAATGTGAAGCTGCAATCACAAATGAAATATCTTTTTGATAAAAAAGACAAAGATCAAAAATTTGAGGAAAATGATCTAGTTTTAATGTGGAATGCTCGATGCTAGGAGAAGCAAAAGCATGGAAAATTTGAATCTCTATGGTTGGTTCCTTTTGTGATCATTGGGAAAGGAGGGGAGGATTCTTATTATTTGTAGGAAATGTCTGGAGAGGAGCAGGAATTTTTGGTACATGGGTAGTTCCTAAAGAATTTCTTCTCTTGAGGAGTACCAGAGGCTTAAGGATTGCCAGTGCATGGAAAATTCTTAACAGGCCTCTTGAAATATTCTTTTCCATGCACAGTAGTGTAGGAATTCAAAAGGGGTTGGGACTTGCTAGTACATGGATAATCCCAGAGTTCCCTCATGAAAAATAAATTTTTCAATGTATAGTAGTATAGGGTCACTTCCATATCCTCAATTTTCCACCTCTGGTGTCCACTACTTCATTTTCATATCCTTTGTAGTATTGTTCTACTCTCCTAGAAGACTAGATTCTTGCTATGCCCATAGGGGGAATACATACTCAGTCGGAGCCACTATTGGATCTTTTACCATTTTCCATACTTGCTTGTTCTGGTCTTGGGGTTTTGGGTTTTAAGCCAAAGTTGGTCTTGGGTCCTTTGATTGCCCTGAACATTCTAATTTTGTGTTGACTGTTTGTCCCAGTTTCTGGTATCATTAGTCACCTTCTGATCCATCAAGATACATTCATTACTGACCCCTTTTTAATTGCCCTATTGGTTTTTATTTGCTAGGACTGTATTTAAATTTTATCCGCATATTGGGTTGATAAATGTCTAAATTTTCTGCCCCGAGGGTCATTTTCTCGTCCGCCTAGTCAGTCCCCTTTTGTTATTAACAAATTTTCTTCATGTGCAGGTTAGGAATCTTATAGATTGTAGGAGTTGATCTAGACTGTTCCCCACCATATCATGAACGAAAGATGAGCACACTTTATGGATCGCGACATCACGAGAAGCTACCACGTACACTTTGTAGTTTTGGAATGAAGGAACTTCATCAGGGAGACATATTCTATCAGAGTGAGATCTTCATTTCAACCCGAACATATTAGTCACACCGATGGAATTTTATTGACAAGACAGTCACTTGGTCTCACCGACGGCCCAACAAGGAACTTCATCACCAAGAGAATAGCTATCAGAGTGAGATACTCAATTCAACCCGAACATATTGGTAACGTCGATGGAATTTTACTATAAATACATTCACTTTGTATCATCGATAGATCAAAAGGAAACATATGGGGGAGACATGGGCTATCATAATGAGTTTCAAATATCTTTCCAACTTCATATGTCACACTCATCGGTAAGAGCAGTTTGATGTCTCGACGATACAATCTTCCTATAGAAATTTGCATCAAAGAGACTCTCTGATATTGATGTGAAATCAAATATGTCTTCCCGATGCTTTGTGTCACCCTGATACACAAGTGCATATGGTCAAGGTGCAGAACAAAGGATTTAACTAAAGGAGATTGGACAAGATGAAAGGGCTTGCAAGTAATGTTGAACATTCAACTCGATCCCCACCCTTTCTCGCTGGTTTGCACCCCAAAAGTGATCACTGGTTAAAACCCATGAGTTACATCTCCTGCACTATTATCAAATGGAGCGACCATTGATCTAAGGTGGGCGAACTCTCATGAGAATATGAGAGGATGCAGATCAAGAGGCATAGGAGAATTTTAGGGGAAAAATATGAATTGAAGATGTGTGATAACTATAAAGAGGATTTTTTTTTTCCTAGAGGGGTAGACCAGATTGCATGTAAAAACCTTGAAGAGAACAATGAGGATATTTGATTTTGTAGCCTAATCTTGGTATCGACTATTTGTTGTAATTATTCAATTGTGTGGTTGTCTCCATTTTAATGCTTCTTTGTTATTCAAATTGATATATCAAGTATATATTCAGTTTGTTGATGCACATTTGTTGTATTTATGTGATGTGATTAATTGGTTCTTTCAAGTAAATATTAAATCCTTCTAGTCAATCACAGTAATTCAAAAGTGTTAATTGGATAAATAAGAAGAACCATATAATTTGGGTTGGCAATTTGTCTCAAGTAGAGTTTGTCAACTATTAATTTGCACGTTTATAGAAGTTATAAACCCTTATCAGTGTGCCAATTTTTTTGAATTATTACCACTATGGGTTGCATTTTATGGATCTTCATTGTACTCCATATACCCAACAAGGCATTGGTCTCACCCATTATTTATTCTTTTAGTTTCATTAAAAAAACTTAGAATCCTACATCTGTGCATAATTTTATATCTCTCCACCTCCAAATTTCCATTGTGGATAGATTGCTTAAGGGAAATACATAGTTCAAATACGCTTCATTCATATAGGTTCACCCGCCTAGGTCTAGTAGAGCCTAAAGAGAAGAAGGATCAAATTCATCGTTTGGCCTTATACATTAGCCTAAAATGTTGTGAGAGCTTGGAAACCTCTTGTGGTTCAAACCCGTGTTTTTGAGACATAACAGAGCCTAGGCCCATTCAGTATCGAAGACAAAAAGTTCCCATGGAGAGTCCTCTTTGTCTTGGCCTTTGCGGCATCCTACTGTCCCTATTCCTAAAATAGTGAATGGGAAGATGCCCATTGCTGAGGCATTAGAGTCAACTCCTCTTGCCATTTCTAAACCTACCCCTTCCTCTCCCATTTAGGAGTTTATCCTTTTGCTGGAAACATCTATGAAAGATACTCCCATGGCTGAATAGAATCCTTTCGTCCCTTCATAGATCCTAGCTTTTTGTTCAAAGAGTCATAGAAAATTCCTTGTGCATGAGTGTAAGCGTAAAAAAGAAGCCCTCCTAGCTGAGTAAACCTCCTTACAAAAGAAGGAGGAGAAGACTACACATGTTGTTGTGTCTTCCTCTTTCCCTTTGTTCACCTTTGAATCTCTTTTGACTCTCGTTGTGAGCACACATGCACCTAGAAAGGTGCAGTTTTTTATCGCTCCTTCTACAAAGCTACCTCTGCTGACTTTCATTCTGGATGTCTCACCTTTCCCAAAACCCATGGATTCAGTTAATACTTCAGGTGTATCCACTGCAGTTCTTTCCTCTTCTCCCTTGACCCTCCTTGTTTCATCTATGGGGAGTTCACCTCCTCTGATGAAGAAGAAGGTAGAGTGTGGCCCCTCCAACAATGGAGGATGTAAGAAGAGCCCACCTTCTCTGAGAGCTGGCCCCAAGTTGACTTGTTATGTCCTAGTAATGGAACCAGTCCCGACATCCCCTGAGTTTTTCACCGCTCCCGAGTCTCTCGGTGAGCCTAGTGGTGAACCTCAGGTGCAAACTCCTCTATCCATCGAAGTGAAGCATGGAACTCCTGTTAAGTATATGTTTAACTCGGTGGATGAAGTTATGACCTTGTCAGTGATCTTTGCGAGGTCCTTGACCTTGGACCCACAAGAGCTGAGCGACGAAGACCTCATAGGTTCCTTTGCCTTGACCCTTGTTGTTGGAGGATCGAAAGCTCCTCCCCTTAACATTAAACCACTACAGGTTCATCATCCTTCCCCCTACGATGATCTAGAGTGGGAAGATGACGACCTCTTGGTTGACCAGTGTTAGGGGGAAACCCTTTTCTTGATCTTTAGATTAGATGTGTGTTTGTTGTGATGTGTTTGCCCTGTAATCATGCTACATGTGCCTAGATGACCCTCGTCACTCCTATTGGTGCTTAGATACAAGCATGTTGTTTGTGTTGTAAACCTTCTTCTATATCTATCATTCATTCTTCCATGTTTGTGATTGACTTTTGGTAAATTGGGGACGATGCAAAGCATCGGGAGCATTTAGGCCTCCTTCCATGTTGACCCAATTTTTTATTTTACGTTATCTTTCATGCGTTCTTCTTGATCTAGTTGGGGATTGATAATATTTCACCTCTTACCACGGCTACCTCATATACCTATAAATAAAGGCAGGTCTAACCTTGCAAAACCAGATCCCCCTGTTCCCTTTGTGTGTAATCTATTTTCTTTACCTTTCTCTTTATCTTTCTCTCGTCTTTGCTTGAGTTATCCCTTTCATGTGTGACAATGCCTCTTCTACATCACTTGGTCTTTAGAAAATGCATTCATTGACAAACAAATCTTTTCCCAAAGACCCTTCACATGCTTCTTTGTCACAGTTGCACTCTCATCTTGGAACCCTAGCAGAATATGTTTCCTTCATCATGGGTTTGTAAAGAAAGGATTTGGAAACCCTCCTCCAAAGCGGGAACGGTCTTAGTCTTCCCCTTGCATGAGTGCATTTACTTCCTTTCGAATTCCTAGATGAAGTGAACATCTTTCAAAATGATTCATTGGTGATGAATCGATTCAAGAAGGAAGACAGTAGCTTTTGAACAACGTGTCCCTTGAGTGGACACCTCCTCTTCACATTGGGTTACCAAGGAACCCCTTCAAAAGCTTTTAGCAAGTTCTATGGTGTCTAGCTCAGGAGCAGCCTGACTATTCCAATTTCACATCCTTGCGTCTAGCTCAGGGGCAGCTTGACTAGATCGGTTTTACTTCTTCGTGTCCAGTCCAGGGGCAGCCCGACTAGGCCTACTTTGCTTCTTTATGTCTAGCTTGGGGGTAGCCCAACTAGGCTTCACTTTTCAAACAATGTGTCCCTTGAGTGGACCCTCAATCCTTTTGAATGGTTCCTGAGGTACCCCTTTGAAAGTATTACAACCTAGCGATTTTCTGTGTGACTATCTGTTCACTGACCTATGTGGGTATGTGTAGAACATGATGGGCCAAAAAGTGGCGATATGTAAGTGATATGATGGCTCATGTGGCTAACGACTTGTTTTTTACCCAAAATTGATGAAATGAAAAGGGTTTTTAAAGGAAATTCTTAGCTTTCCACCAATATAAATTATGCTTTACTTTGAATTTAATAAATAATTTTTATTCATTTTCTATTTGAATTACGACTAAAGTCCTGATTGATAGGCTGATTGAAAAACATCTATAGCTTTCAAAGGGTATGACATTTTTTGAATCTAAAACATGTGTCACATTATATGCTTCACATAATATAGGATTAAAGAAAAAGAATTGAATTTCATGAATTTTTGACCAAGTTAAGGTGGTCAGATGTATGAGTTTTTATATTGTTTAAAAGTTGTAATAAAAAATCATAATTAATTATTTACTTAAAAAAAAATTACAAAAAAATATGCATCACATCGAGACATGATTATTCTACTTATATCTAAAATATTATAAAAAAATGTTATCATTTTATTGTGGATAGGGTGGTCAGACAAACACCTACTTCTTATTTTTTCCCTAAAATTTAAGTACTACTCCATTGAAATTTCAAATTTTCACCAAATGGATTTTTTAAAAATAAAAATAAACCTAGTAGTTTAGAAACTAAATTCAAATTGCAACAGATTCTATTCTTACATATTTTTCAAATAATATAGTTAACTTATTCAAATTTTTGCATCAAGTTTCCTAACTCTGATTTTTCTGAGTTTTATTGCCACTTAAGGGCCTGTTTTTTTCATGATGATCCTAAACATGCCCATGTGGCCACTTCCTGATGTGTTCTACCTACAGGTAAACATTTCAACCTCTCCAACTCTATGGAGCCCCCTCTACTCAATCTCCATCATGTGAGAGTTCTTGGGGGATACCTCCCTTACAGGTCTGCGGGTCTGTGAGGTATTTTTTCTAGTTTCTTCCATGTGAGAGTTCTTGGAGGATACCTTCCTTATAGATCTGTGGGTCTATAAGGTAATCTTCTTGGTTTCCTTCATGTGAGATTTCTTGAAGGATACCCCCTTGCAAGACCATGAGCCTATGAGGCACTTTCATACTCCAGCTTTGTAGTTCTATGGAACTATGAAGTCCTTTCCTGCACTTCCAAGTTTACCAGAACATTCTCTCCTTCCTCATCGGATCAAGTATACATCTCTTACTCTATTAATTTCTTATTTCTCTACTTTATCAAAGTACTCATCAGTACTCGTGCTTGCTAAAGTGGGGGAGAAATGTATGAATGTGAATTTTCACCCCTAACAAAAATCCCCTTCTACCCCCTTTTCACTTTAGAAAACCTAAGGCAGAGGCTTAATTCCACTTAAGCTCATTGTCCACATCACACTTGGAGCCTTGTTTATGTGTTTGTGGAGGTGTTTTTGTTGGGGACGCCCGTGCAGCACACAAACATCCACACAACATGCTTACATCCTTGGTAGATTCCTACAAGTAGAGACTGCAAAAATATTACACTCTCGATTGGGAGTCCAAGTGTAACGCTCCTCTTCGGCTGGTCGACCCGAATATGGTTGTTTTTCATCCTTTCCTTCATATTCTTGACCATTCCATCCATTCTCAAGTTTTGCGAGATCGTGAGTTCATCACTTCATATTTTCTCCACTCTTTTGAACATCCATTCAAGATTTGTAGCAACACTTTTCACTCCATTGCAACAATCTACCACTCCATCACTCTGATAGTGTGAATGTAGGACAAACACCATCACAACAAAGGCTTGAGTTCCTCTCATTCACTCCTCCACAAGCCTTGAGCACTTTGGACAGAGGTGGTAAGTTCCTCTTATCTCTTCTATTGCCTTTGGTTGAGTAAGAACGTACTGTTTGTACTGTTTTGTGTTTATGTGGCTTGTATTCTTTCTTTATCTCTATCTCTATCATTGCAAACTTGGTTATCCATGGAGGTGAAAACACCAAAACGGGGGTCTAACTTAGGTAGGCCCCTAAATATCCCCAACATTTACCCCTTTTTTTGTGTGTAGGTGGAGAGATCTCAAAGAAAGCTGGCAAGAAGACTGTTGTGTGAAATCGTCTTCGTCACCCTTGCAATAATATACTTTTATCATATCAGTAACTACATTTCACTCTTCTTAATCTCATTCTATAACCTTAGAAACCTCTAAACTAGGTTGCTAGTCCTTCCTTAGAGCTTAAACATTCTCTCCCTGGTTCTCTAGTTGTATGGACGCCAACGCACCTACGAGATGCCAGTGCACCGCATTGTCATCCCAAAACTGTGCTTTTGTCCTCGGACAAAGGGAGCTACTTAAGACATAGAGTTGACTCTAGAAAGTGACTTGTCTAGTATCTCTTCAGCTCTCGGGATTACAGAGTGATTGAAGGATACATAATGCTCATCATTCTCATCCCTTTTTTCCTAACCATCCTTTATACTGAGGTAAGTTAGGGCAGCCTTTCCACTCTTGGCCCTTCATGACCTAGGGCCTTCTAGCGGTTGGTCCCCCTCTCTTACAACAATGAGGAGACACAAGGGAGAATCACCACATAAACTATTTTTCATATTTTTGGATGCTTTGATAGAAATCCCCAAAGATTTCAAACTGGAGGATTTTGTGTGCATTGATTTGTTTTGTGAGATTTATGAATTTAGGTTGAGTACCTTGCCAAAAGAATTGAAACCCCATAGTTTTGACCAAATACCTAATTTGATAAAGATGGTAGAATCAACCAAATGTGGTTATGCCCAAGATGTGGATTCTCAAAAGACAGACATCAGTTATCCTCTTGAAAAGAATAAAATAACAATGGAAACAAGTGAAAAGAATATGTCAGAAGTTGAGCATTACATTCAACTACAAACAACACATATACTAAGCAACACAACAGTGATGAAGAAAAGGATACATGGGATGATAATAAAGTAAATATGCAAGAATTCTTTTCTTGTGATATTTCAGATAATGGAGAAGTGAATGAGATACAAAATTATATTCCATGTCATGTTGTGATCAGTGATTACAATGCATGTATTGCTGATATTTCATTACAAACCAATGATTATGATCTTGAAAGTACAACCTCAAGTATTCATTATGAAAAATTTGAACATCGTTTGTGTAGTGATGATTTTTCTTGTGATGAAAATCATAATGAGGATGATATGGAAGTATATTCCTTACTTGAAGAAGGCAATGATATATATTCTCATGATGTCACTTATCTACATGTGAAGGAACAAATTGCATGTGGTGAATACCGGGAATGTAGTTCAGGTTTTCCATCAATGGAGCATGATGATTGTGTTAGTGATGAGGAATTCAAAGATAAGAATATGTATGTTCAATATGTTGGTCTAGATCACAATGCTAAGTATGGTAAACATGTTGATGAATGTGTTGTTTCTCTTTCTACTCATGATTGTCTATGTGAGGTAGAGGTGGAATTGTTTGTGATACATGAAGAGGACGATGTTGTATATGATGATGAAATAGGGGGTTCATTCTGGAAAGATCAAGAAGTGCATTGTGGAAAATGTATGGATTTTGAGTCAACATTATTACCTAGTGATAACACTAAAGGTCTGGTTGATTCATATAACAATAAAGCTTCATATTATGTTGATACTATAGAAATTCTTGATCCATGTGTAGGGCAGCCAAGAAATGAAAATAATGATGAATCTCATGTTGGTGAGTATGAATCTGAGTACAATTGCTTCTTGTTTGATGTTCCTTGTGTGAACATGGATATGTTTTTATCCCTTGAGGAAAACATTTATGTGAAAGACAACAAAAATTCTAGTTTTGTTGTTGATGAGAGGTTTTTAGCTAGCAACAAGTCTCTCACTTTTGGGTTAGCACACATATCAATTGATATTACACATGCGTGTCTTTATGCTCCCCCTGTTGATGTAGAATTGTTTGAACCTACCCTTGAGTTATTTTCCATTAAGTTGAATGATGATGTGAATAATGAGTCAGAACATGTTAGTGAACCTAAGATGGGTGCATTTAATCATTTCCTAGATGTTAATGGGACATATGATCCCCATTTATATGATACCAAGGTTTGTTCTGATATACTTGAACCAAAATGTCAAAAAATATGCCCATGTTGCAGTGATCAATATAAGGATGCTCTAGAATATGCATCTTTTGTCTTTGACATATTCAAAGATGATTTTCATGACACACAAGTTGTTTATGATAGCTTTCAATTTGATGTCAAAGATCAAATAGACTATGAATGCTTCTATTTATTAGCTCAAGTGAGTGAGCATCTAGTGGAACATGAAAATAAGTTGGCCAAAGTGAAATGTCACAATGATTATGAATTTCGGTTAGTGTCTAATTGTAGATTGTAGATTGACAGAATTGGTGGTGGCATTGGAAAGCACAATGATATAGTGGGACATGTCAGTGACCGGGCTAGTTCATGGGAAGTTCATGGAAGTGTTTTCAAACTTGGCCTACTAAAAACAACATAGAACTTTGATTTTGACAGGGGTAAATATTGGTATTTCTTTGTTGGGGGCTTGGGGCCACCAAATGAAGTTTAAAAATAAGTTCTGATGTAGTATAATGGAGCAGTTTTCAGGGCACCCATTTGACTTAGTGTTTGGTCTACTCTCCAGAGATCTCAATTCTCACCATAACCACTAGGGGTATGCATCCTCGAGCTAGAGCCACTAATAGAGCTTTTAAAAATTACTACAAATCTTGGTTGGTTCTATGAGAAGTCCTGTCAGGCTATTACCCTTGTGCTTAGGGGTCAAATGTTAGGGTTTAGGGGTTTATTTCCCTTGTTTAAAATCTTCACATATTTTGAACCCTTGTGTTATTTTTTCATGTTGACCTATTTCTTTGGGTATTCGATTACTTAAGTCATTGATTGAGCCTTTTATGTCATGCATGTATCGACCCCCTCTACCTAGTCGATCGATCTTGTTGTGTTGGGTTGTCTTCTGAATCGTCATATCGATAGATTTGATCCTGATTGTTCCACACTAGCCTTGCATGAATTTACCATGACATCAAAAATAAATGGTGAGGTGTGCAATATGTTGCCACTTGTCGCATATAGTAATGGGGCCCAACCCTTGTTCGCTAGTAGTTTAGTAAGGATTTTCCAATCTATGACCCTCATGTGATGATGAATAGTGATCGTGGTTGTCCTTTGCATACCTCGCACAATTAAAATAATGGTTTTAGAGATGTTGCGAGGTTTGAAAATGGGTGACACTAGAACCAATATTTAACCCTCTCAAATGGGTGACACTAGAACCAAAAATCGGGAAAAAAAGTAGAAGAAGAGATAAAAAAAAAAAAATTAAAAATTGAAAAGTATTTCCATAGCATATAGAGATATAGAGAGCAAATAAAATAAATATTTTAACTAATGAATTATAAAAAATGGATTTTTGTAGTTTATATTCATATCGTTGATTACATTGCATTGCACATATTTCAAAGTCAAAGCATTACTTCACTTTTCATAACTAATAACTAGATGCTGATGGATGACAAAATTTAAATTACAATATAGTTTGTACAAAGTCAACCTAAGAAGTTATGCATTTTCTTCACATTGCATAGCTAATAACTAGTAGTAGTTGCCAATTGCATTTTTGTATCATGGCATTCTATGAGACCAAATTTCTTTGAGGTATTTTATCCAATAGTTCATTGCCTTGTCTATGTTACCACATTTTTCATACATGTCTGCCAAAGAATCTTGTCAAATAGTTCACTGCCTTGTTGCTATGGCTAAAATCCTAAAACAAGTGATTTCAAACAAGCTATGGATGCTTCAAAAAAATATATCAAAAGAATAATAGTAAGCAATAACATAGACAAGGAAGTGAACTATTTGAAAAAATGCATCAAATAAATGTGGTGATGGAATTCCATGACAAGCCATAGACAGGGTAGTGAACTAGTTCAAAAGATGCCTCAAATAAATTTGGTCTCATAGTGACAGAATGCCATGACAATCAAATTTCTTTTGATTGTCATGGCATTCCGTCACCATGAGACCTCATTTTTTTGAGGCATTTTTAAAAAGAGTTCACTTCCTTTTCTATGCTACCACATTTTCCATACATGTCTATCAAAGCATTATATCAAACATTTAATTGGCTTGCTGCTATGTATAAAACCCTACAACATTGATGCAGTAGGGGAGGTTCTACAATCTCACTAAACATAATTTCAATCATTGATCACAATCCTCAAGTTATAAATCCTCATAGCTATGGATTGCCATGTCATTCCATCACCATGAGACCATGTTTCTTTGAGGCATTTTTTCAAACAATTCACTTCCTTGTCTATTCTACCACATTTTTCGTACATGTTTACCAAAGCATTTTATCAAACAGTTCACTGCCTTGTTGCTATGGCTAAAAGCCTAAAACAGGTGGGTTTATTGAAAATCCTATTCCCACAACTCATAAAAAATTTCCAATGCATCAAAAATGCTTAAAAGAACCTGCACATGCTTAAAAGTCCCTCACAAACTGCTGCCCCAAAGGATTTCAACCATTTCCACTCTTAAACCACTAAATTTCACCAAAACTCATCAATTTGCCAGCTAGGGCATCACACCAAACCACTCAACTCGCCTCCCCTACTCTAGAAACCATGCACATATGTTCTCTACCTCTAATTATTCTATTCCACTAAGTTATGATAGGATACAATGGGTGGAATGGCTAAAAATTCATTTTTACACACTCAACTACTTGCATTTGACAACTTTTTCCCTAAGCAAAAAATCGCCACCACGAGAAAAGACCTCCGAGATAGAAAAAACTGAGAGAGGTTATTGTAGAGAGGCCCAAATTTATCCCATAGGCTTAGACAAGAATATTTTAAGCATCATGGTGTCTGAATACGAGCATGCTAAAGTTTGTTGCCATTTTGCACTTTGGACTCTTAAGGGATTATGTCGGTTGAACGTAGCTCAGAGCGATTCCGCGTGTTTCAATGGGAAAGAAGACCATTCCTAGCGTACAATTACCCACACGGATGCATTGGGACAGTCTGTTTGGTCACATGAGTTCAGAGTGAAATTTGCACCACTTTGCAACTTTCAACTACTTGCATTTGATGACTTTTTTCCCAAGCGAGAAATTGCCACCACAAGAAAAGGCCTCCAAGATAGAAAAAATAGAGAGAGGTTATTTTAGAGGGGCCCAACATGATCCCATAGGATCAAACAAGAATTTTCTAAGCATCATGGTGTCTGAATACAAGCATGTTGAAGTTCACTGCCATTTTTCACTTTGAACCCTTAAGGAATCGATCCGGTTGAATGTAGCTCAGAGCGATTCCATGTGTTTGAGTGTGAAAGAGGACCATGCCTAGTATAAACATACCCACCTAGATGCATCGGGACAGTCCATTTGGTCACACGAGTTGCAGAACAAAAGTTACACCACTTTGCAACTATCAACTACTTGCATTTGACAACTTTTTCCCCAAGCGAGAATTCCCCACCACAAGAAAATGCCTCCGAGATAGAAAAAATGAGAGAGCATATTGTAGAGGGGACCAACACAATCTCATAGGATTAGATGAGAATTTTCTAAGTGTCATGGTATTCGAGTAATAGCATGCTAAAGTTTGCAGCCATTTTGCACTTTGGACCCTTAAAGGATTGATCTAGTTGAACGTAGCTCAGAGCGATTCCACATGTTTGGGTGCAAAAGAGGACCATGCCTAGCATTTATTTTCCTCAAAACCAATTTTTTAATTTTCAATGAAGTCATGAGGAATATGAATTCAAAGAAGGGTTTGTGATGCTATATCTTATAATTATTCACTATTTCTTTGGCAATGAGGTAACTTAGAAAGACAATAAGCATTCTCAATTGCACAAAATTTTCCATTTTTTAATTTATTAGAAAGGTAAATGGTATTAATGAATGGAAACTTTCATTAAAAACTATGTCAACTCACTTGAATTTATCTAAGCACATGTGATGAAGGTGAATTTTTTATGGAACAAAAAAATTAATGGAAACTTGCATTAACATTGATGAAAGCTAGTAGGTTTTCCAAATTAGTTGAAAATAAAATGAAATAGAGTGAATTCCACTAGCCATGCTGGAAATGGACTACTACAAGTAATGCTAATAGAATTTATAAGTAAATTTTTGTTAATTAAATGTCATGTTTTTCATTTTTTGTTCTTCAAACTCATAAAAATTAAACTTTTCTATGCAAATCCCATCTAATTCAATGTTGAATTCTATGTCCAATTGTTAAGATTAATAAAATAATTAAAGAAATTAGTTTATATTTTCAAAAACAAACAAATATACTAAATATAAACATTTCAATATTACCAAAATGAATATATTACCTCAGATAATGTAAAATGATGTAGAAACTTCAAAATATCTTCTTCTATGTTGTCTACCATGTAGATTGGTGGTAAAAATGTGATGGATCAAGCATAGATTGGTACAACATGAAGTCAACTACATAAATAAAGGTGTTTCTAAATTGGATAAAGTGTTGAACCAGATAAATACATAAGCATGTGGGCCTGAATCATGGGGTCAACCCCTATTTTACCGTTTCAAGGTAAAACATATTTGGCGCTCACCAGATTTGGAGAACACCAAATTTGGCACTCTCCAAATTTGGCAAGGGCCAAATGTGTTGTTTTGAAAGAGAGATTCCATAGAGAGAAAGGGAGTGACACTCGAGATAGAGAGAGAGGTGATAGGAGTGAGATAGATTAGTCTAGGTAGTGTGGTA
Organism: Sequoiadendron giganteum; assembly: GCA_007115665.2. NCBI lineage: Eukaryota > Viridiplantae > Streptophyta > Pinopsida > Cupressales > Cupressaceae > Sequoiadendron > Sequoiadendron giganteum. The sequence goes on along the minus strand of CM021104.1, from coordinate 265,683,297 downwards.
GCGACTGAGACCTAAGAGCGATAGAGACTTGAGAGGGATAGAGAGTTATCCAGTTATAATGGGGCACAATACCTGACAACGAGAGAGGGGTTGGGAGGGATGAGACCTGAGAGATTAAAAAAGACCAAAGGGGGGAGAGAGAGAGAGGGAGTGTGGGAGAGGGGGTTGGAGTGAAATATATTTTTCTAGGTAGGGTGGGAGGTAAGTGAGGCCTAACAAAGAGGGACTATGATAGAGGGCATTGGAGTGACACAGATTAGTCTAGGTAGCATGGGAGGGAGTGAGACCCGAGAGAGAGAGACTTGAGAGGGAGATATTTATTCAATTATGGTGGGGGGGAAGACCTAAGAGAGGGAGTGTGACCCTTAAATTGTAAACCCTATACCATTAACCCTTAAACCCTTAAACCCTAAACCCCTAAACCCTCTACCCTCTACCCCCCCTTCTCTCTCTTAACCCTACACCATCTACCCTTAAATCATAAATCATAATCCCTAATCCCTAAACCCTCTACCCTTAACCCTTAACCCTTAATCCCTATACCCTAAACCCTAAACCCTCTACCCTCTACTCTCAACCCTCAACCCTCTACCCTTAACTAGGTTAAACCCTAAACCCTTAAACCCTCTATCCTTAAACTATAAATCCTATTCGGGATAAACCCTAAACCCTTAAACCCTAACCCCTTAAATTGTCTACCCTCAACCTTATACCCTCAATTATCAAACCTCTAACCTACACATTGGATCATCAATCCTCATCTATATATGTCCATCCCTTCTCTTATCTCCTTCTCAACCCCTCTACCCTCTACCCTCAACACCCCCCTCTCTCTCTCAACCCTACACCATCTACCCTTAAAACATAAAATCGTAATCCCTAAACCCTAAACCCTCTACCCTCTACCCTCTACCCTCAAATCTCTACCCTTAACCAAGTTAAACCCTAAACCTTTAAACCCTCTACCCTTAAACTATAAACCCTAAACCCCTAAACCCTCTACCCTTTACCCTTAACCCTCTACCCTCAACCTCTCCCTCTCTCTCAACCCTACACCATCTACCCTTAAATCACAAATTGTAATCCCTAAACCCTCTACCCTTAACCCTTAATCCGTAAACCCTAAACCCTAAACCCTCTACCCTCTACCCTCTACCCTCAACCCTTAAACCCTTAAACCATCAATCCTCAACCCTTAACGAAGTTAAACCTAAAACCCTTAAACTATCTACCCTCTACCCTTAAACCCAATAACCTCTACCCTCAACCCTCAACCCTTAAACCCTAATCCATCAACCCCTATACCCTCTTAATCCCTCAACCCTCAACTCTTAAGCCCTAATCCCTCAACCCTTATACCCTCTTAATCCCTCAACCCTCTTTCCCTCTACCCTTAGACCGTAAATCATAATCCCTAAACCCTAAACCCTCTACCCTTAACCCTTAATTTGTAAACCCTGAACCCTAAAACCTCTACCCTCTACCCTCTACCCTCAACCCTTAAACCCTAAACCCTAAACCCTCAACCCTCTACCCTTAACCAGGTTAAACCTTAAACCCTTAAAACCTCTACCCTTAAAAACTATAAACCTAAAACCCCTAAAACCACTACCCTCTACCCTTAACCCTCTACCCTCAACACCTCCCTATCTCTCTCAACCCTACACCATCTACCCTTAAACCATAAATCGTAATCCTTAAACCCCAAACCCTCTACCCTTAACCCTTAATATGTAAACCCTAAACCCTAAACCCTTTACCCTCTACCCTCAACCCTTAAACCCTAAACCCTCAACCCTCAACCCTCTACCCTTAACCAGGTTAAACTCTAAACCCTTAAACACTCTACCCTTAAACCATAAATCGTAATCCCTAAACCCTCTACCCTTAACCCTTAACCCTTAACCCCTAAACCCTAAACCCTTTAGTTGAGAGAGAGAAAGGGGGAGAGGTGGTGGGAGGGACATACTTGAGAGAGAGGGAGAGGGAGAGGGAGAAAGATAGAGGGAGTGAGAGAGGGAGGAAATGGAAGAGAGATAGAGGGAGAGGGAGAGGGGGTAGGAGGGGGAGACTTGACAAAGAGAGAGAGAGGGAGAGGGGGTAGGACATAGATACTTGAGAGAGAGAAAGAGGGAGAGGGGGTGGGAGGGAGATACCTGAGAGAGAGGGAGAGAGACAAAGTGGGAGAGAGATAGAGGGAGTGAGAGAGAGAGGGAGGGTAGAGAGAGAGGGAGAGGGAGAGACATAGAGATGAAGAGAGAGAGAGAGAGAGAGGGTAGGAGGGAGAGACTTGAGAGAGAGGGGGGGAGGGAGAGGGGGTGGGAGGGAGAAACCTAAGAGAGAGGGAGAGGGAGAAAGGGTGGGAGGGAGACACCTGAGAGAGACTAAGAGGGAGACAAAGTGGGAGAGAGGGGGTGAGAAGGAGAGACCTAAGAGAGTAGGAGAGAGAGGGAGTGGGAGTGGGAGATAGAGGGATGGGAGAGATACAAGGAGTGTGAGAGAGAGACTTGAGAGATGGAGAGGGGGTGGGAGGGAGAGGGAGTACTTGGGATAGATGGATTGGAGATATATGGAGGGAGTGAGAGAGAGATAAATAGATATAGGGGTGGGGGGAGATACCTAAGAGAGAGGGGGTGAAAGGGTGATACCTAAGAGAGATGGAGATAGATAGAGGGAGTGAGAGAGAGAGGATGTGGGAGAGAGATAGAGGGAGTGAGAGAGACAAAGAGAGACCTAAAAAAGGGAGAGGGGGTATAAAAGAGACACTTGAGAGAGAGAGGGAGGAAGAGGGGGTGGGAGGGAGAGACTTGAGAGAGAGGAAGAGGGAGAGAGAGTGGGAGAGAGATATAGGGCGTGAGAGAGAGAGGGACATGAGAGAGAGGGAGAGGTGGTAGGAGGGAGATACTTGAGAGATATGGAGAGGTAGAGGGAGAGAGATAGAGGGAGTGAGATAGGGAGGGAGTGGAAGAGAGATAGAGGGAGTGACTGTGAGAGGGAGAGGGTGTAGGAAGGGGAGACTTGATAAAGAGAGAGAGGTAGAGGGTGTAGGACAAAGATACTTGAGAGAGAGGGAGGGAGACAGAGTGGGAGAGATATAGAGGGAGTGAGAGAGAGGGAGTGTGTGTGTGAGAGAGAGAGAGGGGGGGGATGGAGATACTCGAGAGAGAGTGTGAGAGAGAGGGAGAGAGATAGAGTGAGTGAGAGAGAGGGAATGGGAGAGAGATAGAGGGAGTGAGTGACAGACCTAAGAGAGGGAGCGAGGGTAGGAGGGAGATACTTGAGAGAGAGAGACAACGAGAGAAAGATAACAACCTAAGAGAGGGAGATAGAGTGAGAGAGACAGAAAGACCAAAGAGGAAGAGAGAGAGTGTGAGAAAGGGGGTTGGACTGAGATAGATTTATTTAGGTACCTATGTGGGAGGGAAAGAGACCTGAGAGAGGGGATTGGATTGAGAGAGTAGTCTAGGTCACGTGGGATGGAGTGAGACCTGAGAGAGAGAGACTTTAGAGGGAAAAAGAGTTATCCAATTAGGGTAATGGGTTAGAGAGCGTATGAAACGTAAAACCTCAACTATCCATCTGCGATCATAAATTGTGCACTCTAATCATTATCAAAGTTGTCAACCAAAGAGAGGTAAATTTAAGTTTTATGCAAAGGAGGTAATTTGGCGAGTGCCAAATGACCTACTTTGGATGTGTTAATTGATAGGATTTGCCAAATTTCCTCATATTTTCATTCGTGTTCCCCATCTCATTTGCACGTATTTCAATGCAACTATATAAAAAAAAATGTGATAGTGTTAACCTCTCTCTTAGCTATCTAAATATATAATTCTTTTTTCATTTTGATTTAGTTAAGGTTTTTATCCATGACTCCTTTTGTAAATGCCTCTGTTTTTGGTCAAAAACCAACATGTGTTAGTTTTAGGATAGATTTTTGCTCGTTCATCGAAACATGAAACAAATTACATTTTTTGAAACTAGACTCCATTCTACACATGATGAAAAAAAAATAAATTTTCAATTAGTTTTCAAAACATTTAGGGGGGAGCACGCTCAAATTTTAGCTTTTCAGGATGTGTCCACTTTGAAAAATCATAAAATATTATATATTCATTAAAAAAATTATTTGAAAGAACGAGGATAAATTACATTGTGTTAGCTAATTTCTCTCCATTGGGATTTTTGAAATTCTAAAAACTAGTTAATCAAAAAGGGGGGAGCCCTCAGGCACTATGTTATTTTTTTTTATCAAAATAGGACCTTTTTTGCCTCCTCCCCCCCTTTTTGAGACCCTTAATCTTCATTAATTTCAAAAAAAAATTGTATCTTAGAAACTAGACTTGGAGCACTTCAACTTTTTTTCTTGTTGCATCTTGAAATTTTGAGTGTAACTATCTTCATTTTCTCGTGCAAATCAGATTTTTCTGATTTCAAAAAAAAAGTGGCATGTTAAGAGCCAAAATAATGTCACAGATTGGTGCACTTACCCAAAAACCAACCTAATATTCTATCTAATATCACCTATACACATATTGATGCTTCTATACATGCACCTAATGGTCATCTTTACATCACTAGTAAAATTAATGATAAAACCACAAGGGGAAAACTCATTGATCTAATATGTTTAGTTAACATGATCACCAAAGAATTTTTGTATGTGCATGAACTATATAAGAATAATTATAAACAATCAAAAGTGTCGCTAAAAGCTCATGATGGTTCTATTCGCCCTACGATTGGTTCTATAACTCTCTTAGTTAAAGTTGGACCTAAAAATTTAGATGTTCTATTTACCATAATCTTGACATCGGATCAATTTTGTGCGAAGTTAGGTCACCCATGGATTACCTCCATGAATATGGTCCGGTCGGTTATTCCTAATGTCTTAAATTCCCATTTGAAGGAAAAATACATACTATTTATCATAGTGGCTTTAAACCTTTGTCCCTTTGTGAAAATTTCTCACTTGATTACTTTTTAGCCTCAACCAACACAACCATCTCAACCTTGTGAAGACTATCTATTTTTATCATATCAAAAGTTCAAAGCTAAGCATATAGCCTAATTATCCCCTACCAATAGTCCACTTGAGGCTCCTTGATCTCTAGTGTCTATAATGGTTGTTCCTCCTAATTGGTAGGTAGTGAATGAACCTTGAACCGAATTGGGTATTCTTCCTCAACCATTTAGAATCTATGTCATAGTTCCCCCTCTACCATCCTATCAAGGACCAAGAGAAACTTATTTAGCAAGGCCTTTGGGGATTACCTTCATGCCTCCTAACAAAAAAAAATCCTTTGTACAAAAACATCAAACCCCTATAGTTTCTCGACCTTTGATAGTTCCTTCAATTCCTCCTACAAGGGAAGAAAATGGACCATTGTTGGAAAAAACCTCAATTCCCCCTATACAAGTTGAAGATCATGTAAGAAAAAAATAAAGAGCAAAGGAATGTATAAGAAGGTGTCACGCTATGGATCATCAACTTGCTAAGGATATCAAATCCTTACCTAATTATCCTCCATCCATACAACCAAATTCCAATGAGATGCCTCCCACCCATCCATCTTCGTCATCGATTGACTCCACTCCACCTCCCTCACAAAATCATGAAGTTGAAACTTATCTTTCCCAACCAAGCCAAATATTGAAAATCTCTCATATGAATGATAGTGCTTGCATTAATTTCAATAGCACTAATATGAAACCCACTTTGATTTAATTTTATATTTTATTCAAAAGATAAAATGATAGAACAAAAAGAAGATCATAATGAATTATCTCTTATGTTTGCAAAATCAATGATTTTTTTTAGGGGAAACCACGATGATCCTCCTAAAGCGAGTGACCCACCATGTGTTGAACTTGTTACCTTCTCCTTGTACTACACTTGTTGTAGTTCCTTTAGCCTATTGTTTTTCTTCTATTTATGATGAGAAAAACTAGGATGCAAATGATTTTCCATAGATCGAATCGCATGTGTAGTACCTTTTGTGTCTTTGTGTTTTTGTTTTCAAATAATGCGATCTCCCTGTAATGTACTAGTTGGTGTGCATTTTTGTTTGTTAATTTTCTTTGGATGACCCTTGATGTTCTTGTTGACACAAGGATACAAAGATAATGAATCTATCATAGAATTCATCTATTTGTATTTCCATTCCTCTTTATATTGCAAACATCATTCTCTTTTTCCTTTTGGGAATGATGCAAAGCATTAAGAAATTTTGGTCTCTTCCATGTTGACCTGATTCTTTTTTATGTTTTTATGTGTCATTCCTCTCTTGTGTTCATAGTTCCACAAGTATTTGGGGAATTATGTCAATTCAAAGCATGATCATATACATATATATTACCTCTCGTCTATATTGATCCCAAATATGTGGATCTCTCATGTGCTATAGGTCTTGTTAATTTTATGAATTTTATTTGGGGGAAAATCCTTGTCTTGAGTGAAATTTTTGGAAACATATCATTTGACATAGGGTTTCCCAACAAGCTCTTATAGCCTATCATTTTATAAATATAATTTGTATTCTACCTTAAAGGAAATTTCTCTCAATTGGTACTAGCAATTACTTTAAGGTGGGGGCATACATTCCGTTATGTGCTTCACTTTGTTCATGTAATATGAACTTAGTGATGCTTCTATGGCATATTGAACATATTTTTAAGCACCTTATCAAAATTATAGGGATTATAATTCTTGGTAAATAGTTGACATGAGAACTCACCTAGTGAATATCAAACTTCACTAGCCCTTGTGTGTTTTTATTTGCTACCATTTATGAAAACTCACCGAGTGAATTTTAGACTTCATTAGCCTATGTTGTTTCTTATCAAGATCACCTAGTGGATACCATAATTCACTAGCTTGTTATTCCTTTTAATATATATTCATGGTTCACCTAGCAAATATTAGAATTTGCTATATTATGATCTATGGATATATTGGAATGGATCTTAGTAGGAATCTATGGATCTTACTAGTTTGTGGTGTCGTACCCTATTTTTGTTTGCATTGTGTTGACAATGCATTTAAATCATCTTTACATGGTTGTTTTGCATTATTTTTTTTGTGTCTTCATTGTGTATGCTTTATATAATTTTCATGTCTCTTTTGTTGCATTGCACCTCATGTGTGTGTTCCTTTATCTATATTATTGTTTATTAGGATCTTAGGCCTGGGGGCTAGTGCGTCCCCTAGATTACACATGTCATCTTACTTCTCCAATATTTTGATGAAAGAACCCTTCTTGGCTTTTCCTTACTTTAGGATGAGCATGAGCGTAAGTTCATACTTTCACTAAAGTGGGTGCTAAATGTAGTGTCATAAATTGTCGATCCTAGCGATTTCATAGTATGTTTTTCTCCCCCTTAAATTGTTGGACCTAATTATACTTATTTTTTCACATGTTACTATCATTTTCAGAAGAAAAAAAGAGATAAAATTATGAATTAAAATAAATTATTTATTTAATGAAAACATAAAATACAAAATAAGTCTAGTCTAGGGCACCCTCACCCTTGACCATTCTATTTTTGTGTAATTTTTAATATTTAATTATCTGTATTTTTAATGTTTGCAAATTTAAATTCATTTGTTAGTTTTTCAAAATGATTATTGTGGGAAATAAAGAAATGCATATAAATATAAGCCTTTTCACAATTCGAATATTTAAGGAAAATTTTGAGCATTTGAGCATCCTAAAAAGCAGTCAAGAGTAGAATTAAAAATAGTTTTATAGCATTCTTTTAGTCAAGATTCATGCTAGCAATGCATCATCAAATAAGATTGTCTTATGTCTTATTTTCATTATTTTATTGAGTACTAACACTTGCAAGACCTTCAACCAAGTATCAATTTATTCTTGCATGAGAAGTGTGACATGGCATCAATCCATCAAGGAAAGTAGATTTGAGTGGTAAGTTGCAACACTTGTGATTTATCATTTGTTTTATTGTTTTTTCTCTACCCAACCTAAGGTAAGCACTCTTTATCCAACACCATCACAGTTGGTGTGGAGGTGGAAACACGAAAATAGAGTTTGACTTATGTAAGCCCGTATACAACACAATCCTTCCTCTCCTCTACTTCTTTCAAGTGATAGATCTAAAGTGAATTTAGAGAATATTGAAGACCTAATATCAAGATCACACATTCTTGCACATTTATCCATCAAATTAGGGCAAGATCAGTTATTTATCAATAGACAAAGTTCCAAAGCTAAGTTTGACATAAAATTACCTATATATACTATAACTCGCATGTACCTTCCCTGAGATTCCATAAACCCTAATTCTTAGTCTAGGGTGCCCACACTCCTTACTAGTCAATTTTAGTCGAGATTTGAATGTCAGGTTCCTCTATCTCTACCCTTTTATTTTCTATTCTTAATTTCCATGCAATAGTTTTATGTTATTATGAATTACATCATTTTGTTGTAGTTACATAATTAACCTTGTTTTACATTTATAAATTAACACACATTATATCCATTCACTCCTAGTCAACAAACAATCAGCAATCCCAAAGGGGATCAAAACCCTAATCAACCATTTTGGGTCTTTCTTGAGGATAGTAGCCGAGTTGTCTTTTATGATTATTTTTTGTGTCCCCCCAATGATGTAGGATAAAGATGTGATTTAGACCCTGGTTCTCTTTTTCCTACATCATAATTATTTATTAGTTCATGATGTGAGGCCATCTTCTTGTCTATTTGTTTGCATGATATAATATTTTTGAATATTCTGAATAATAAACTTTATAAATTGATGAATAAAGAATCTATTATGTATTGAACAAAAAATATTTAAAATGTATGCAAAATAATTAACGAATTATGAAGATAAAAGCAACCCTCCAAAAATATTAAACTATGGAGAAGAGGATCTCTCTAATACAGATATGCTCAAATTCTAAATGAAGGAAAACAAATTGTTGCAAATTAAAAATTATACAAAAATAATAATAGTAATAAAGTAAACTTGGAGAATAAATCTATACCTAATATTATCTTATTTTGATAAGGATGTTAATATTCCTTTGACTAAACATCTCTCTCATACAAGAAAAAAGTTGAAGATATAACAAAATGATTAAAGAAATTAAAGTCTAATTTATCTTATTTTGATAAGGATGTTAATATTCCTTTGACTAAATATCTCTCTTAGACAAGGAAACAACATGAAGATAAAACAAATTTACTAAAGAAATTAACTAGCATTATATCTATGCTAAGGAATATAATACATCATGCTTTTTAAAAGATAAATTTTCTATTGTAATAGAAACTTTACTTTGTTAAAAAAGACACAAAAGATGAATGAGAAAATGAAAAAAAAGAAAGTCAAATTTACTGTTGTAATAAAAAAGTAACTTTACTCCATATAAAAAAACACAAAAGATAAATGAAAAATTGAAAAAATAAAAAGAAAGTTATAAGATGAGCTCAATCATACTAATGATAAAAGAAAACAAAAAAAAATGAATAAAAATATGAAAAAAAAGAAAAAGTTATAAACTGAAGTCAATCAAGCTTTTGGTTAGATTGTATGTTTTACAACAGGTGTAGGCTCTGTTGAACTCTTTCACAATGAACCACATTTAATTGGGCCTTAAAGTCCGGAAGCTTATTTCCTGAAGCTATTTTAATAGATCAGAGAAGTTATACGCCAGCTTAATCAACCTTCAATGTTACGTCGTCGTCAATGTGGCCCACGCCTCAATTTTTTTAATCCCCCTCGCCAAACGCACGGAGAAATTTAGCATTTTATATGGTTTGAATATAGCTCAATGTTACAATCAAAACTGTATGATTCTATCAATTATTCTTCCAAAAAGTTTCACAGTCGCCCTCGTGCAGCCACGCTCATAACTACTTTTTGAAAAGTTTCTCCACATCTGTAGATTCTTTAAGTGGGAAAGGAATATGTACCATGGTACCAATTTCAATTGAATACAGTCGTTATATAAAACTTTTTAGACATTGTACAACAATAAATGCAAACATTCTACTGCTGAAATCTTCTTGCAGGAGATTTGATATCAATTATTTTTTCAAAGAAATGAGTGAGTTCGGAAATTTTCTTGCATGATATGATTTGATATCAATTATTTTTTGAAAGATAAGTGAAGTTAAATAGTTTTGAATGGGCTTATCACAGATTTAAGTTTTATTGAGTGGAAGATCTTGACACAATGAAGGGTGAGGTTAGGATTGTGTCTGAGGTAACTTCGACGAAATAGATCCCTCATTTTTTTGCTCTCAGCCGAATTAATACAATACATCTTATTTAATATTTAATTAAAAAAAAAAGTTCAGATATATTTAAAGTCCAAGACATTTAACTAGCTTGACAAACTTCTATTATTCTACATATTCAATACAAACAGACATTTTAGTATTAAAAGATTCTAACTGGACATTGCATTAGCATCAAGTATTTAAGGCACCAAATTTAATTACTTACACAATTGTTTATTATTCTACACAAGTAATTAAATCAGGTCAATATGATTGAAAACATATATAATTAATAAGTTTGTAAGAAGATAGATAAATATTTCTCACAATACTTATATAGATATAGATTTGTTATTTTTTCTCGAAAACATTAAGATCCATTTTTTGTTTAAATTTTTAAGCTCAGATCAGTTGTGGATACCCAGTTTATGTCAAAAGATTAGTGTATTTGTAGATTTTGCAACAATGAATTGGGATAAAAAAATGTGTACCTCTTTTAATCATGACTGTCTTTTTAAGTTCCATTTCTAGTTTCACTTCTATTATTGTTCTTTTAGAAGAAAATCATATCTGTCTACAAAATCTTATTCATTGTGAGGATAAAAAAGGCGTACTTCTCTTCATGAGAGATGACTCGACACAAATTCATAAGATTTTATGTGTCAGATGAATTCTAAATTCAACTGTAATTGAAATAAAAGTGACAAAAGGTTGAAATATTATGCATGCCATTGAGTGTATTTGGTAAGAACATTTCACCATCAAATAGATCAAGAAGTTGAATTCAAGCACTATCTTTCTGAACAATGAGAACAACAATGTCAGTTGTATAGAGTTCAAATTTTTAAAAATCAGTCACATTCCTTTATCTAAATAATCCACTTCAAATTTGCTTCTTCAACTTTAATTTTAAGAAACATAAATACTACAAAATATTAACATATTACTAAATTTCATTATTCATCTTCAATTTTTTTTTCCCAACTTCAATTTCAAAGACACAATTTTTTTTTTCACAAAACTTTTAGATATATTCAATGTTCAAATTAAGTACATTTAATCTTTTAAATATATGAAAATTTATTTATTACCGACAATTTATTGTCAAACAATGCTAATAAAAGTCAAATCTTCTTTTCTTCAGTCTAACAAAAAAATGGTTTAAATTTAAACGCTTTATAAAACTAGTTTTATTGCCAAACAATGCTAATAAAAGTCAAATCTTCTTTCCTTCAGTATAACAAAAAAAAATTGGTTTAAATTTAGACGCTTTATAAAACTAGTTTGTCATGTAAAAACTCCTTATTTTCACGCAAAGACCAATGCACTGACGGCACGTGTAGGTTGAGCTCTCCGAGATAGGCGGCGAAGGGACACAGAGAAGTTTGACTTTCTTTACAAAATACGTCCTCAAGTTTTTAAAGGGTGTAGGCATATATGCCAAATTTGAAAAGAATTTTTCCTATAATTTGCAACGCGGCAGAAAGGTAAGAGTTTTAGCCTGAGATTGAGTTTCAGATGTCGATGAATATATGTGAACAACAATTTACCAGTGTTTCTGAGAAGGCAACATGCAATACACATGGGGAAGATTCAGCTTATTTTGCTGGTTGGGATGAGTATAGAAGGAATCCATATGACCCCCTTCACAATCCCTCTGGTGTTATCCAGATGGGCCTTGCAGAGAATAGGGTAACAGAAAAGAGGCCAAAAGCATTTTGTTTGGTTTTGGCTAGAAATGAAGTATCCCAACTGTTTTAATTTGATGTATGCTGCAGATTGACTATTCATAATTTCACGTTCAATGCTTATCACCTAAATGTATTTCTAACTTCAAAAGATTGAACTTTGATGATTCTCTGTGAGTGAACAGATATTTATAAAATGGTTTCTTAACACTAGAAAATGATTAGTATGGAAATTTTTGAAGTACTTGCAGCAATTGTGCCTCAAACTGGTAATTTTTCACTAATGTTTAAGGGGTTGTTTAATGCAGCTTTCTTTTGATCTGTTGGAAATGTGGTTGGTAAAGCATCCAGAAACATCAGTTAACTTCAAACAGGATTTATTCAAAGACTTGGCACTTTATCAGGATTACCATGGATTGCCAGCTTTCAAAAAGGTGACAGGATATTGGAAAGCTTTAGTCTATTTTAAAACATTTTTTTAGTAAGTGAAAAGTATCCATTCCACCAGTTAGTGGAACAGATTCTAGCTTCATCCCTTTAAGATTGTGTTTTAATATTTATGATGCTTCTAATTGTACCAAATACAACTTTGCAGTGCTACAAAGAAATGTGTTTCACCCTTTACATAAGTTTGAGTTTTTGAGTTTGGTCATTGCAGGCTATGGCCAATTTCATGGAGTTACTAAGAGGAAACAAAGTGAAGTTTGAACCAGAGAGGATAGTAAACACTGCTGGAGCAACTGCAGCCAATGAGGTATTAATGTTCTGCCTTGCAGATCCAGGGGATGCCTTTCTAGTGCCTTCTCCATATTACGCAGGGTAAGTTAGGTTTCAGTGTGATTCAAAATGATTGAAAAATCATACACAATTAAAATCAAAAGCATTCCTATTATTATTTACATACACAATTAAAATCAAAAGCTTTCATACAATTCTTTACATACAACTTTAAAATCAAATGCATTAATACTATTCTTTTAGATTTCTATAACCCAAAATGATATTTAAGTAGTCTACAGTCTATAATATTTATCTAAGCATTGTTTAAATGTCGTCATTTAAGATTTAATGTACTAGTAGGTTATTACTGTGTAATTGGGCATAGTGTTTAAAGTTTTAAGCACTAAAACAAATTTACTTTTTATATTGTGGAATTAAATGTATTTGTTCCCACAAGTCGTTTCTAGTGGTTTGGTGGGTCTATGAAGTTGAGTTAGTATTTGAAACCATGATGAATATCTCTGAGACAACTGTCAAAAGTGTTCTTCTAAGGCATTTCTTTCCCTGCAGCTTTGATAGAGATTTGAGGTGGCGCACAGGTGTAGAGATTCTGCCAATTCACTGTTACAGCTCCAACAATTTTCAAATCACCAAATCTGCAGTGGAATCAGCATTCAAAGAAGCCCAAAAGAGAAACATGAAAGTGAAGGGAATTCTCATAACAAACCCATGTAACCCACTGGGGACAACATCAAGTGCCGAGACATTAAAAATGATATTAAAGTTTTCGATGAGAAAGAAAATACATCTAGTATGCGATGAGATCTATTCAGGATCAGTGTTCTCTTCTCCACAGTTTTACAGTATTGCAGAAATAGTGGCAAAACAATTTTACATGCCAGACAATGTGCATATAGTGTATAGTCTGTCTAAGGACCTGGGTCTCCCAGGCTTCAGAGTTGGTGCCATATATTCCTATAACAGTACTGTACTGACCGCAGCCAGAAGAATGTCCAGTTTTTGCATGGTGTCTTCTCAGGTACAACATTTGTTGTCCATTATGCTCTCAGATTCAAACTTCATAAAGTATTATATAGCAGAGAACAAGAAGAGATTGAAAGAGAGGCACAAACTACTTGTTTCAGGGCTTGCTCAAGCAGGAATTAAACACCTGGAAGGCAACTCGGGCCTTTTCTGCTGGGTTAACATGAGGCATCTGCTTCCATCATATGACCTAGAAGGAGAGTTAAAACTATGGAAAAGTCTGTTGGGCGAGGCCAGATTGAATATATCCCCTGGGTCTTCTTTCAACTGCATGGAGCCAGGCTGGTTTAGAGTCTGCTTTGCTGATATGAACATGTCCACCATGGAAGTAGCATTGCAGAGAATGCAGAGATTTGCCAAGAAATACAAAACCATTTTGAATGCCAAATTGTGAGAGACTTTCAGCTCAAAGAAGAGCGCTGTATTGTGACAGTTAGACAGTCAGACTTAAAGCAACATATTCTCAACTTTGACTCACTTAAAAATATTATATATATAATTAGTGAAGGTTTGCAACAAAATACTTGCCAAACCTGCACGGTGGAATTCTATTTGACTGACACTGTTATTTTGTATAGAGATTCTGTGTCCAATTATAAACTTTTTTTTCTCTTTACATCATGTGAAATAATATCTCATTTGAATTGCAGATGTGAAAAACTACTTTATGTCAAGTGATTTTTAATAAATTTCGGTAAAGAATTTGTCAGAAATTAGATCTTGTTAAATACAAAAATAATGATTTGAACTCCAGTTAAATTTTTTATTGATAGACATCACAGGATTCGAACCTGGGCATGGTGGATTCACATTCCACTCTTTTGGAGCCACTTGGCTACATCTGCCCCAGCTGGCAGCCTCTACCCATAGTCATTCTATTCCAAAATGGTGTTGGTTCTATCCTAAAACTAAATTAATATTCTTTTTGTAATTAGTTTCAGTTTCGTTGGCAAACTATTTAAAGGATGTCAAAGTCATGCATCGTAAGAAAAAAACATCTTCAATGAAACTTTTGAACAACTGAGATATTTTTTGCTTTTTATCGAAAACACTAAAAATAAGATATTAAACCAAATTTATGTTTAAGGGAATTTGGTAAAATAAATACTACTTTATTCTTAACTTCATCCGTTAAGAATTTATTAAAATTATTTATTTATTCAATAAATATATTATGTTCTGCAAATTTAACAAATCTGTCAATTGGAATATTTTTATGGAGAATTTTATATTATCTGGAGTTTGTTTTGCTATTTGATACAGTAGGGAAAATTTATGCTGATACCCTTTTGACTAAGAGCTAAGGACTGAGGGTTTCCATTCTATCGAAATTGTGTGTAGCATGATGCTGGCCTCACCCCTTATATCATACCTCGAAGAGTTTAAAGTTTGTTGGATGGAACAATTGAAAACATATAGTCATCCTCACCAATTATACTCAACAAATTGAACCACAATATTTAGCTATTTGATACAGGAGAAGAGGCCTATGCTAGATACCTATTCAACTAAAAGGTAAGGATTGAAGGGTATCCATTTTATCAAAAGCTCCGGAGTACAATCCCGGCCTCATCTTTATCATACCGCATAGAGTTTAAATCTAGATGGATGAGACAATTGAAAAAAAAAAGGGTCATCCTCATCGATTGAGTCATAATGTTTAACTATTTGATATAGGAGGAGAAGCCTAAGTTGATACCTGTTTGACTAATACCTAAGGATTGAAGGGTAACCATTCTACCAAAGTTGTTTGTGACCTCATTCTTATCATACCTTGTAGAGCTTAAATCTAGATAGATGAGACATATACAAAATAATAAGGTTATCCTCACCAATTGTACTCAATCAATTGAGCCACAATATTTAGCTATTTGATACCCGAGGACAAGCCTGTGTTGATACCTATTTGACTGATAGCTAAAGGCTAAGGGGATTCCATTCTATCAAAATTGTCCAAAGCATGATCCTGACCTTATCCCTTACGCCACACTTAAAAAAGTTTAAACTTTGATGAGACAATTGAAAAACATAGTCATCTTCACGAATTGTACTTAATGAATTGAGGTACAACATATAGCTATTCGGTACAGAAGGAGAAGCCTATGCTGATGCCTGTTTGATTAAAAGTTAAGGACTGAAGGGTATCCATTCTATGAAAGTTGTTTGGAACACAATCCTAACTTCATCCTTATCATACCTTGTAGAGATTAAACTTGCATGAATGAGACAATTGAAAAAAATATGATCATCCTCATCAGTTGTACTCAATCAATTGAAACACAATCCATGAAACAATGTAGAAAATAATAGAGTGCGATATTTGTCGAAGTTGCCAATGCAGAAATGTACGCAAACAAATTATTTCAACACGTCAAAATCGGAAAGGCTCTGTACATCTATATTATATATTCATTGTCTCCTCGTTGTCTTCACTTGTGAGCTGTACTGTGCTTTTTCCATTCTAAATTTCCAGCTGTTGCATTCTGACTGAGGAGCGACAGAAAATATCCTCTTTTAGCTGAGCGCCATTTCAGCCTGAGAATATTTATGCCATGGAGCTTCCAAGCCGTTAAAAACAAAACAAAACAAATATATAAAGCAACTCGCAAGCTGACTTCCAATTGCTTGATAGCTGTTCTGGTTGTTAAGATTATGACACAGGCGATCGGACAACCAGGCGAGTGGCTATTGTAGACCTAACTCTTGTATTATAACTTTTAAATCCGTGCAGCAGAAACAATGGCAGCTTTGAAAATTGGACAATGCAAACAAATAACAAATGGACAACACGTAAGAGACGATCTGGTGAGCACTGAGTAGTGAGAAAGATCCAAAGCAGCAGACGCCTTTTTGTTCCGTGTTGGGTGCAACCCAGCAGACAAAATAATAGAAAAATATCTGAATTTTTAAATACGTTCATAGGTGGTGATGGGAATTTTAGTATTTTGTATTGGTCATGGAGGAGTATAAGGAGTTATGGAGGAATTTTCGGATTTGAAATACTTGGATTGGGTAGAAGAGGGGACGTCTCACTGATAGATTTGGATATGTTACTATGTGGAAGTCCAGTGACCAGATCCACATGTCAACAATTTTGACTTCATAAAATTGAAAGGCTCAGGATAGAGACTTCCATTATATTTCTATTTAATAAAACAGTCTCATAGAAAGCTTACGTATTTTGTTGGTGACACCTGTGGTGGTACTCACTGATTGTAGGTGTGGCAGTACTTCATTGTGAATGGGATGGGTGTGGGTAGGCCTTCTTGGGGAAGAGGCAAGTTACTGGCCTCACGTTAGCTTAGCAAATAAAAATTGATTGGCGTGGAAAGAGTGCCAATTGATGGCAATACTTTTATCTTAAGGCTAAAGACTTAATAAGCATTATCATTGTCATGAGGTCACACAGTTTTGTTGCAATTCACATGATAGTTCTCTTTTGAGCCCACCAACATCCATCACAAGATTTTTTGGTGAGGAAGTGTAAGAAGATTCAATCCGAAGCATATATAGGAAATTTTTCAAGATAAAAATAATTGGGTTATATAGGTATTAATATCTATGTTATTGTATTAAATGATTTATAATATGATAAGTATACATTAGATGCTATCTTTTGATTAAGTTGTTGTGAGAATGATGAATTGGTATGTTAAAGTTGTTTAGGGGTTGCAATTGACTCAATTGTACCTCTAGAAGTTTGAACCATGGTGAATGCCATAATTAAAGAACATACCATGATCATCATAATAATATGTAACATAAATATTTGCTCCAAAGTATAAAGAGTCAAATGAAGAATCTTTTCTCTATATTAAAATTATATTCCAAGAAGGAATAAAGCAAATGTTACACCCTTGACCTATACCATGTGGGGATATGTAAATTGCCAACTTATGACTAGCATAGCCTTTTACTAAGTTATATGATCTTTTTGCTAGCTTAATATATGTATTAAGATTAACTTGGGTGGTCTTCATAGCATAAGTGTGGTGCATATATGAGGTAGTGACTAGATTCTTATTGAAGACTTTTGGAGGTTTTCCCCTTGAAGTTGATTATTATTAAGTATTCTCATGTATTTGTTAGAGTAAAAAGTGGTTTTCCCTAACTAGTTTGCATCTACCTAGTTGTCAAATTCATGCTAGTGCTTAAGTTGACTTAGGCACTTTTCCTTATTTCATGATCTCATTTAATGAGTACACTACATGTTTTCTTACACTTGTTCCTAATGTGCCCACATGTGTCACCAATTTTGAAAGTATGGTTAGTTTTCTATTTCTACCTTCCTTCTTCCACCTTGTCCTATATATACAATGATAATACATATATTTCATTCACATATTTTATGAGTAAATTGATATTGTAGTCCTTTTTGCTTAATCATAGAAGGACTATTTTATTTTGTAGGGATCTTGTTAGCCCGTGATTCTCTTAGCGAATCTACATAGTATCATAACTCTAAACATATAACCCCCTTCTCTTGTTTGGGGGATTTTTGTTGAAAACTTTGATATTGTGCATTCTAAAAAAACTAACCTGATCATTGTATTTGAAATGGGAAAAGCCTTATGGTTTGATAGTAAACTTAATAGCTTATTTTAGTCTCTCATACAAAGGATTTTTGGGGGGGCTCCCTTAAAGTTTGTACAAAGTTATATTTTAATCATACAATTTTATGATTGTTGTCCCTGTAGAAACTTAAAATTGTCTTGAATGGTACTACATAGTTGAACTGATCACTAACATTGTTTCATCCTAAATTGCATCCTCTTTTAACCTATTTGATTAAATTAATCTAGTTATTTAATTAAATACTTCATTTTCATCTATTAATCTAATTAATCTAATTAGATTAATTCCTACCCTCACACACTAACATTTCATCTAGTTTAATTAAATAATGGAAATTATTTGATTTAAACCCCTTTCTTTATCTCCTCTCATTTAATAAAAATAATCTAAATCATTTAATCAAATGTTACTACCCCCTTTTCATTAAAAGAATTAACTATTTAGTGGAGATCCTATTATTCCTCATCTTGCACAATCAAAATTTAGTTTTAATTACTAAGTTGCTAATTTCCCCTCCCATCCACTTGCAAAGGGAATATTCCAAAGGAGTATTCTCCTATTTGGCTCCAAAAAGGGAATGATTCTTTTCAAACAAACTTTGTAGAAAACTTTCAAAGTTGTTACAAAGTGTGTTTGTTTGAATCATTCTCAACCCTTCATCTTTCCTTGATCCATGCGATCTTTGATTCTCATCCATTGATGAGAATCCTTGACCCATGTTTCCCCTTCATTCAGTATTGACAATTGATAGATCAAATCAATCTGAGCCCTTGATTGTTCATTTGGTCTCCTATAAATACATCACCATTTGGAGAGAAATGGATCCATCTTTTGATAGAAAAGTCATGCTGTTGAAATTCATACTCACTTGCATCCATATTAAGCATTTATTAGAATTTTAGATAAATCTAAGTCATCCATATTAGCTTAAGAATCCATTAATGGATTCCATTTTAGTTTAGTTTGCATCCATTTTTAGCATAGTTTTCATCCATGGCTTGCATCTCTGAACTTTTTTTCCATTTAGCATAGATTGCATCCATATCCATCAAACATTTTAGCATTTAGAACTCATCTTCATCATATTAAACTAGTTTTATACCATGTTTTAATCATATATCATCAGTTTCATCAGTTTTCTTCAATAAAATCGATTGAAATAGCTCATATTATCCAAGGGATTGGGAAAGGGTCGCCATTCCACATCAATTGACACACTCCCCCATTGGTTTTAAACCATGTCATCAAAACATTGAGTTATGTCCACAACCACATCAAGAACACCATCTTCAATATCAAGAAGTGTGATATCAAAATCAACAACCTCAATAACAAGATCAATCACCACATCTCCAAGATCAATCACTACTAGATCAATCTCAACAAGAACACATATCACAAGATGAAAAACATGAATACACTCCTTTAGGAGAGCCAACCGAATTAGCATTAAACATGTTAGTCCATGCTAAGCTTATCAATCTTCTAGAGTCATTAAATGGGGGTGAACCTAACGTCAAGCTCTCATGGAATGATGTTAATGCTTATTGTGAATACCATAGAATGAAAGGTCATGAAACATTAGATTATATCAAACTGAAGAACCTCATCCAAGACCTCATTGATCAAGGAACAATAACTGGGTAAACCCACAAAAGTGGTTTACAATTTAAGTGAGGAAGGAAAACTTGCAAAAAATGACCCCATAAAAAAAAAAAAGGTTTTTGGGGTTCGAATGAACCCTTAGGTTTGAGTGAACCAAAAGAGCGTTCACTAGAACCTAGGTTTGAGTGAACCCACTAAATGCCTTGAGCCCACCATTCCCGCAAAAAACTCAAAGGAAACCCTTTTTAAAAGGGGGTTCAAATGAACCAGGGTTCGAGCAAACCCCTAGGGGTTCGCTCAAATCCCCCCTGGTTCACCCAACCACCCCCCCCCCTTCTCCCACCTTCTCACCCTCTGGCCCAAAAATACTCGAGAATTTTGCCCTTCGAAGCTCAGGTTGAGGATGAAAATGGAGGAGGCTTCATAGACCCAATTGGATGATGGTAGTCCTCAGAACGAGCTATCCAATGAATATAATTTTAATATGTATTTGCTTTTTTAGTTATATTAAACATAGGTTTTTCATCGAAAATCAAGCTCTATGTTCTGCACATGTGGAAAAATAGCAGATTATGAAAAAAAAATTTGAAAAATGTGTTTAGGCTAGGTATTGATGTCCTTGATCCATTAAAAAATAAATTGAATTTTGATACATACAATTTTTTTTAGGTTGTATACAGTCCACCTATGTCTGAATTGTAATTGGTTTGACTTCGAAACTTGATTAAGGAAAAAATATTTAATAAAACACTATGAAATGAAATGAACTGGTTAGATATCGCAGTTACAAATCTAAATTCAAAAAAAATAGAATTTTATCCTTCATACAAAAAAAATTATGTTGTATACAGTGAGCATCACTCCTTAAAAATGTTGTTTACTAATAAAAACTAGTTTTTGAAGGAGATGAAAAAAAAGTGCAATCTGATTCCAAAAAAATTGAAAAAATTATATTTAGAATATATAGACAAACTTAAAAAATTAGTATTTTTCATCATCTTCAAATTCCTCACAGTTTAGCCACTATAGGAGCCCGAAAGTGAAGATTTAGTTAAAAAAAATTAGTTCAATGTCCAGTTTGCCCATATATTGTAAACTAGTATTGTGGGATCACCCAACTATTGAAGACAATGATTAATATCCATCTACCAATGATAACATTAAAGAATTTTCTACCTCATCGAATGAGAAAATCAACATACCTCAATATTCGCTTCATAATCATGATCAAAATCCCTTACCAATATCTAACAATGATCCATTTCAAGAAATCTTAACATCATTTGATCTCATGGTTGAAGACATTGACAATGTTTCTACCACAATTGTTGAGGATAAAGTTCAAGATTCATCTGCCAATGATCATGTTGAAAATGTCTCTAGATCACCCAATGAGTTAGATGACATACCTCAAGAATTTATTCCAAAGCATGATCAACATATTTCACCAAAGTCTAGCAGTGGTCCTTTCTGAGATCTATTGACATCATTTGACCTCATGGTTGTCGATATTGAAGAAATCCTTAATTCAACACTTGATCCAGATTCACTTGAAGATCAATAAAATATTGATCCAATACCCATTCATAATGAATACATTCAAGAACCCTTTGCAAACAATCCATCCTTTGAAATTGATCCATGTCAAGAACATGAACCAAATCATATTAAAGATAACACCACAATGAGTCAAGATCAAGGGTCCATATCTTCAAGATACTACCATTATCTAGTGGGTATTCTCCAATCCATACAAGATGTTTCAAATAATGATCATATCCATATATCACATACTCCTCCATCTACCCATGAGATGCTCACTCCTAATGGACATGTAGATGATCTTCATCCAAAACAAGTGTCGCATACTCTTGATATCATTACCAAGGAACAAGAGTCTCCTACTCTTAATATAGTTTTAACACATGATCAAGGCATAATAGAATCCATAGACATATCAAAAATTTATCATGAAGAAGACCTCTACATGGATGGTGAATTAGAAAAATCCATTGAAGAGCAAGCAAAAATGGATCATGTGGAAGACTCCTATATGGATTGTAAACCATCAACACCTTTTGAAGAAGCATCAACATTAGACACATCCTCCATATAGATTGAATAATGTGAGTGTGAGGATATCAAGCATTATCAAAAATCAACAAAGCTAAGTAATCTTCAATAGCAAGGAAATTTGATTTGTTAGCAACAAAATCAAAGCATGTCAGTAATAATCCCATAATACTAGGGGGAACTTTATCTAGTGAAAACACCAACATAGGGAGCAAGAAGAGTCCTTATGATGAAATTACTACCAATAATCCAACCATTCATATCATGAGTCTTCATCCATGCATCTTTCCACCCACTAATTGGCACCAACCATAAGAAAGAGGTCTATATCAAAGAAAAGAGCAAGTTATTGAAGCAAAGGAATTGAAAAAGAAAAATGGACAAAAAAAATGCAAATGGGTACCAAAGAAAAAGAAAGATCATCCTTATCACACTCCATTAGTCAAAGAAACTATGGGGAAAAATCAAAAAGGGAATTCCATCCATCAAAAATTTCCATCGATCCAAAATAAAGATTCAAGAGTGACCTACAAGGTATATCAAGAAGTTGGTCCCAATCAAATCTCCATATGTACCCATCATTTCTCATTATCCAAAATTTTGAGAATCAAAGATTCCAAACTATCAACCAATCCATCTTCATCTCGTATCCCTTAACACATTCCACCATCCACTTTTACATCCATGGCATCCAACTCTCATATTGACCATGTAGTGGCAACAACTCTTTATCATAAGGACTCTAATGACACTCTATTGTGGTGTACGCATCCAAATGAGGTTAACTCTAATATCGACAAAGAATATAAGATAATCTATGGGTTACATTCAAGCACCCGTATCTTAGAATAAAAACTCCAAGAAGGATATTATTGGCACATCATGATAGCAATGACATCTATATCAACACCATTAGTGTCTACATTAGCACCACCAAGTGGTTCAACATAGGCATAAAACTTCAACAAATCAAAAAATAAAAAATCAAGAAAATAGTTAAAAAAAAAATCACCCTCCAATGAAAATCACTAAGGTGGTGCTTTGGGAAAGTACTATGATGAAAACCTAGAAAATAGGTGTCATGAGTATAATTGAGCATTTATGTGCACTATTTTAGGTGGAAGTATCTCATCCCATCCATAATAAATCCCACATTCTATCCATCTTATACATAATAAGTCCATGATTCATTATCCAATCCATTTTCATCCCATATAACTTATCTTGATCTTGGAAAAGGTTTAGTATGTACTTCACACTTTCTTATGGTAAACATCTTGACATGGGTCACTATTATTGATCCTATCCTAACCAGCATTATCTAAGCCATGATGCATTGTCCAAATAGTCATACTCTATCCAAACATGTTATCCCGTAACAAGATAATCCTTGGTATCTTTCGCATACCTATCCATCAATCCATTCATTTATCCATGCATCCACCCATATCATTCCATACATTGCTAGACACTAGGGATAGATACTAAAACTTGCTTCAAGAATAAATCTTGAGCTATATCCTATAACTTATGTAGTGATCTAAATATTTGCAAAATCCAAAATCAAACTGGTCAAATCATTTGTAAGAAAAAATATAAATCACTAGTCCATGACACATTTTGATGAGAAGATGTTCCTTATCAAGATTTATCTTTTATCAAACATCAATCCAAAAAATTAATATCAGTTGCATCTACCTTGCAATTCAATGCCACATCAAATCATTCCAATATATTTTGTTCCAAGCCTTGCTTCAAAATATTGATCTATCTTATCCAATCAATCAATCTTTGTGTTGTTCAACACTATCCTTGCATTGTTGAGCATCCTCAAGAATGTTATCACTATCAGTATTCTATCAATTATATCAATCCATCATAGCTTAGTTTTCAAAAAAATCCCAAAGTAGATCACTAAAATCATCACATATCCATACACTTGTCAATATCATGCAAAAAATCCAAAACATTGTAAAACCTCATCAAAATCCAGAAAATCCAAAAACATCAAAAAATTGTATAGCCAAAATCCAAAAACATTAAAAAAATGTAAAGTGAAAATCCAAAACATCCAAAACACATCAAAATCCCTAAAACAAGTCAAAAATTCAGAGAATCAAAATAAAAAAACCATTACCATGTCAAATTATGAGTCTCTAAGCTTGAATGTAGGCAAGGCCATCATTGATGTGCCCCCGAGACACCCTAGGTCAGTCCTTTAAGAGTCTATCATAATAAACTAAAATTCAATCAAATATTCATATCTCATCAATAAACTGGTCAAATTCAGTCAAACTACGTGGTCTCTACATGTAATGTAGGCAAGGCTCATCTTTGATAAGCCCTCGAGTCCCGTAGGATAGTCTTTTAGGTTAGGTTCTTGGTAACAAAAATATTTGAAAACTCAGAAAACACAAAAAACATTTGAAAATTTTAAAACCCAAAACATTTGGAAAATATTAGAAAACCCTAAATAGCTTCACATAGACTAACAACCTAAACATTCACATATACCTAAAAAAATAAAAAATAGCCTCAAAACATTAAAAAAATGAAATATTCCAAAAATTCCAAAACCACCCATCCCATTTCGCTTGCACTTGCAATAAATTTCCATCCATAATAAAATGATTGTCACACTCACCCTTTGGTAAAACAAATAGAAACATGAACAACAATTAGCAAAAGTAGAAACCTTAAATGCAAAAAAATCAAACTCTTGATCATTATCAAACATGTCAATCAAACCTTATATCAACAACCTTTCAAACAACTTATCAACCTACCAACATTTGATAACAAGTCCTTGGATGCATCCTTCCTACAATGTGGATTATAATTGTCAATCACTTTGGATATTTATCCTCAACACACAACACACACCCTTTGGCAATAGATATAGATTTAACATTGATTGTTTGTTTTGATCTTGTCTTATGATTTATCTTGTTGACCCATTCTGAGGACCTCTACATGACGTCTATAAAAATGATTTAGAGAGAAAGGAATGGGACATCGATAATTATATTTTATTTTCTATGCTTGTGTGATGTTCTTGTAAAATAAATTTGGTGCATACTTGCTTTGTTGTGTGTAGGGAGGTTGTTTAGAGTAAATTTTTGACTATTACATATACTTTGGTATGAAATTTTCTAAACTTTTAAACTACATTCCAACGAGGTTTCCGTATGTCAAGGTGTGAACAACAATTATCTTATACTTTTGCAGATTCAAATTCCATCACACTAGATACAACGCCATCCTAGTTTTTAATACCATGATGCATTGTGTCTATGTGTTATATCAAAAATAAGGAATGATAGAGAGTCCCAATCTCGAAAATGAGAAAATCATCATCCATATCATCACCATATCTAATAAAGTCTCGAATGAATCATAGGATTGTTGGACTTCTGAATCAATCACAAAATAAATGGTTAATCCATTCTTCTTATTCTTCTATATCTTTACTAACATTTCTATCCAAGTATCGAATATGTGTGATATATCAAAAATATACATGAGGCTATCCATGGCCGATGGCTGTCTATACATCATCAAATTTGTCTACGTCAGATATCTAATCTTTCTAAAGAAGTATCTTCCATATTCTCTGAAGCTGAACCTATGTTGAATCTTTGTCGTGACATCAACCCAAAATTACAAATTCCCACCTAATCTCTTGAGGGGGTAGGGTACCAGCTTATTTCCTTCCCCTGGGGCAATAGTGGGGCATCCAAAAATCAGGAATTTTAAATTTTTTGATTTGAGCAGGAACATTAATCTTAAAATCATCAGTCTTTGAACCAATGTAACAAGTAACTCGCTTCAAAGAGGGGCAAAATGTAGACACTTAAAATTATCTTGAATGGTACTACACGTGCTTGACTTTGATCACTAAAATAATTTCATCCTCTTTTTGCCTATTTGATTAATTAACCTAGTTATTTAATTTAATACTTCATTTTCATCTATTAATCTAATTAATCTAATTAGGTTAATTCCCATCCTCTCACACTAACATTTCATCTAGTTTAATTAAATAATATAAATTATTTAATTTAAACCCCTTCCTTTATTTAATGGAGATTCTATTATTCCTCATCTTGCACAATCAAAATTTAGTTTTAATTACTAAATTGCTAATTTCCCCTCCCATCCACTTGCATAGGGAATATTCTCCTATTTAGCTCCAAAAAGGGAATGGATAAGTGCAAAAATATGGGGGGCCAAAAAAGGGGCTTAAGTGGCCACTTTTTTTCTAAAATCAAGAAATACTGACCTTGGACGTGAAATTGAGGATAGTTACACTCAAAATTTCAAGATGCAACAAAAAACAAGGATCGTAGTGCTTCAAGTCTACTTTCTAAACTACTAATTCTTTTTGAAAATGGTTGAGATTAAGAGGTTTAAAAGAGGGGACCACAAAAATTGGTGTTGTTTTTGTCAGAAAAACATAACATAGCAACTTTTATGGCTCCCTAGTATGGTTAAATTTTTTTTAGTATTTTTAAAATCACTTCAGTGAGAAATTATCGAATAGTATGTAGTTTATGCTTGATTTTTCTGATAATTTTTTAATGAATATTTGATCTTCTACTAATTTTCAAAGTGGACACTTGCTGAAAATTAAAATTTTGGTCGTGCTACCCCTATAAATTTTGGAAACTAATTGATTTTTTTTTAATATGAGTAGGTTGGAGTCTAGTTTTTAAAAATGTAATTTATTTGAAATTTCGATGAACGGTTAATTTATAACGAAAAAACACCAAACATTGGTTTTTGCCAAAAAATAGACACAAACAAAATAAATTATGGATCAAAGGCTTAACATTGTCAAAAAGTGAAAAAAATTACATCATTAGATAGGTAAGAGAGAGCCTAACATTACCCAAGTGTTTGATTTGTTCGACATTGAAACATGTGCAAACTTGATAGTGATCACGAACGTGATTATGTGAAATATTGTAGAGTTTGCAAAAGCATGTCTTTGGATGTTGGGAAGACCCTCCAAGCCTTTGGGTTGGTATTCCAAGGAAAATACCAATCCCAAGGCTTGGGTATTTTAAAAGTGTGTCATTTCTTGGTGTTTACATGTTTTCTATGTTTGTGCAAGACATGTAGCAAAAGATAATATGAGTGCATTATAATGCACTTGTGTTATGTCTTTCTTTGTGTTAAATGCTACTCTATTGAATGTATGTATATATATTTGTATGTTTGAGCATATGTATGCTTGTATGACATGTATGTATTTATGTATGCATGCTTGTATGTATGTATGTATGCCTATATGTATGTATGTATGCATGTATGTATGTATGTATGTATGTGTGTATGTATGTGTGTATGTATGCTTGTATGTATGTATGTATGTGAGTATGTATTCTTGTATGTATGTATGTATTAGTGTATTAGTGTATGTATGTATGTATACCTATATGTATGTATGCAAGTGAGATCGTATGTACATATGTACATGTATGATTTTATGTATGTACATATGTATGTATTCTTGCATGTATACATATGTATGTATGTATGTATGTCTTCTTATATGTATGTATTTATGTATGTCTTTAGATAGAGGGAGAATTTTAAGAGAGAGTTGTCTAGGTAGGGTGGGAAGGAGGGAGGGACAAAGAGATCTGAGAGAGGGAGAGAGAGGTATAGAGGTAGTGAGAGACTTGATAGAGGAAGAGGGGGTGGAAGGGAGAGACCTAAGAGAGAGGGAGTGGGAGAGAAGGGGTTGGAGTGAGAGGGACTTATCTAGGTAGGGTGGGATGGATAGAGGGAAAGAGAGAGAGAGGGGGCAAGGGAGAGATTGAGAGAGAGAGGGAGATAAAGAGATAAATATGTACGTAGAGTGTCAGAGGGAGAGACTTGAGATATAGGTAGTGTGAGGGAGTGGGAGTGAGAGATAGGAAATGTGAGAGTGAGATACCTAAGAGAGGGAGAGGGTGTGGGAGGGAGTGGCCTGAGAGAGAGAGAGAGAGAGGGACTACGAGATTGGGGGTGCAGTGAGAGGGACTTATCTAGGTACAATGGGATGGATATATAGAGAGAGGGGGGAGAGAGAGTTACCTAAGTAGGGTTCTAGAGGGAGAGACCTGAGATATAGGGGGAGAGAGGGAGTGGGAGAGAGAGTGATGGAGAGGAAATGCAAGGGAGATAGAGAGAGAGAGAGATAAAGGGAGTGATAGAGAGTGGTAGGGATCGATTGAGCAAGAGGTATGTAGAAAGAGGGAGAGGGTAGGAGAGAGGGAGGGGGAGAGAGGTGAGATGGATAGATAGAGAGAGGGATTAGGGTTGATGGGTTAAGGGTTGAGGGTTTAAGGGTTTAAGAGTTGAGGGATGATGTTTAGGTTTGAGGGTTGAGGGTTTAGGGTTGAGTATATAGGTTTTAGGGTATATGGTTGAGGGATTTTGGTTGAGAATTGAGGGTTCATGGTTTAATGCATATTGTAGAGGGTAGAGGTTTGAGGGTTTAAGGGTTGAGGGTTGAGGGTTTAAGGGTTGAGGGTTGAGGGATTAGGGTTGAGGGATTAAGGGTTGAGGGTGCAGGGTTGAGGGATTAATGGTTGAGGGTTTAGGGTTTAGTGTAGAGAGTTTAAGGGTTGAGGGATTAGGGTTGAGGGTTTAGGGTATTGGGTTGAGGGTAGATGGTAGAGGGTTTAAGGGTTGAGGGTTGAGTTTTTAAGGGCTTAAGGGTTGAGAGTATAGGGTTGAGGGATTACAGTAGAGGAGGGATGGAGGGAGGGAGATATGGAGGGAGAATTGAGATAGAGAGGAGAGAAGAGGAGGGAGGGATAGCGATAGATGAGGGTTGAGGATCCAATGTATAGGGTAGAGGGTTGAGAATTTAGGGTATAGGATTGAGGACCTATAGGGTTGATGGTTTATGGTATTGGGTTGAGGGTATACTAGAGTTGAGGGATTAGGGTTGAGGGTAGAGGGTATTGGGTTAAGGATTTAGGGTTGACGGCAGAGGGTTTAGGGTATAGGTTTGAGGGTATATGGTTGAAGGATTAGGGTTGAGGGTCCAATGTATAGGGTAGAGGGTATAGCGGTTGAGGGATTAAGGGTTGAGGGTTTAATGTATAGGGTAGAGGGTAGAGGGTAGATGGTTTAGGGTTTAAGGGTTGAGGGTAGAGGGTTGAGGGTATAGGGTTAAGGGATTAGGGTTGAGGGTTCAATGTATAGGGTAGGGGGTATAGGGGTTGAGGGTAGAAGGTAGAGGGTTGAGGGTTTATTGGTTGAGGGATTAACGATCAAGGGTCGAGAGATCATGGATTAGGGTAGAGAGTTTACTTGGGTTTAAGGGTTAAGGGTATAGGGTTGAGGGATTAGGGTTGAGGGTTTAGGGTTTAGGGTTAAGTGGTTAAGGGTTTAAGGGTTGAGGGTATAGGGTTGAGGTATTAGGGTAGAGATGGATGGATGTATGGAGGGAGAGATGGAGGAGAAGTGAGATAGAGAGAAGGAGAGAAGAGAATGAAGGGATGGAGATAGATGAGGGTTGAGGATCCAATGGTATAGGGTAGAGGGTTGAGAATTGAGGATATAGGGTCAAGGGCCTATAGGGTTGATGGTTTCAGGTAGAGAGAGAGAGAGAGTACTAAGAGAGGGAGAGAGACATTAGGGTTTAGTGTTTAATGGATTAGGGTTTAAGGCATAGTGTCTAGGGTTGAGGTTTTAGGGATAAGTGAGAGACCTAGATGGCTAAGGATAGAGAGAGAGAGAAACAAAACTTATAAAAAATCAATTTTCTCATAATGTGAGCAGGTTTTGAAGAAGTTGAGATTTAGTCATTTATTTAGCAAAACATAGTGCACTCATGTTATCACATGAGTGCATTTTTTCTTGCTCAAACAATGATGAAAAACTCAATATACCTATGATCTCTAGGCCCACATTCTGCATATTCTCCTAGATATGTATGTGTTTCGATAAAAAAAGAAGCTTTTTGATGCTTTTGTGAAGTGTTCATGCAAGTTTTTCATATTCTACCACCTTTTAAATGATCTTTCCACCACTCTGAATGAAATAGCAGATTTTTCACATTAAAAGGCATATAATATTGCGTGAGGGGCAAAATCATAGATGTTAAACAAGAGAAATGTAATTTAAATCATAATCTAATTGAAGATGAAGAACACTAATCTATTGAACATCCAAAATACTAAGAGGGGGGCGGGGTGATTAGTATTACATAAAATCAAAATAAAATACATCTTATCATTATCACAATTCTGTCTGAATAAAAAATAAGGAATATAAAAAACAAATCAATGCAACCATACACATGAACACTAATATTTTTTACATGGAAAATCCAAAAAGGGAAAACCACGGTGATGGTTAACTCGCAATTATTATATTCAGATACAAAATATTATAGTGCTCACTAACAAGACTCATTGTCCTTAAAAAGGCTCACTACCTGAGTACAAAAGATGGCTAACCACCAAGATACAAAGATAGTGGCTCACTAAGAAAAGATTGAACTGATAGGATACACCTTCAATGTGTAGGGTTCAATTCCAATGAAGCTTAGAATATGAAGTACTGCCTCACACAATAGTCACTCAACTAATTTGCACTTATCCAAAATTGATAAAGCATTTAGGCTCAGATCTTCACACACCCCTTAATCCTTTTCACACCTCTTATTCTGCATACTCTTTCAATCATCATCCTCTCATTCTATATATATACAAGTATATCTTATTCATCAATTAGGTCAGCCTAATTAGATGAAAACAAAATAATCCAAACTTTATTTTTTGGCACCATATATAATTTAAACATTTTATCCATGTAGTGCATTATACCACGTTGAATAACATCCATAAAACATAACTAGTCTCCATAATGCATTACATACACTAAGTCGGCCAATACTAGAACACAATTCTCCAAACCAACAAATAAAACTCAAAGAAAACACCTTATGGATCTGAGAACACATTAATTTACCATCATACTACCAACATAGAGACTAACATCAAAACCACAACATAAGAATATTCACCTTAAGAAAATGTGGAGTCTCCCACACAATATACCAAGCAAGGAACAATAGTAGAATACAGATTTGAACTTTGTTAGAGATAACTTTCTTCTCACAACCAAAAACATCTCAAGATCTAGGATACAATTGTCTGAATGAGTCATGATAACATGGTTAATAGATTAGAGTCATACCAGATCTTGTGGTGAATTTTAGACTCAAATACGAACACATTGATCCATTACAAAAGAGTATTATCAACAAAGAATAAATTCCAGTAAACCAAGTAGACTTTCCATATAGTTATCACCATGTTGACATCAATGACAACATAGGAAAAACCAACACAAACCATCCATACTTCATGCTTATGTTGTAAGGCTCCATAATCCCAACAATATCCCCCTTTGGCATTGATGGCAACATGCATGAAAAAAACATTTTCCAATAAACTACAACTGAATACTCCCCCTATCAAAAAATTTATTCATCAATTTTTTTTTCTCTATTAACCTCTATCTCTTCATCTCTATATCTCTCCATCTCTCTATTTATCCATCTCTCTATCTCTCCACCTTTGACATTAATGATAAAGGATGGTGTCGAGTATATATGTATATATGCATCAAATCTAATCAAAAAGATATGAACACAAAATTCAATTAACTTGAAGAACATCTGAGACTCTCTAAGATGACCTTCCATGACAGTTTTCCTTCTTCCCATGAACCTTTTTCACTTATAAGAGTCTTGTGTAAAAGATCAAGCGTAGTTAAGGGATCTACACAATTTACGAGAGTATTGGGATTAATATTAATCTTCGATAAATCACCAATACAGCCAAGAGCACTAGAAATAGAAGTGTGTCTAAGTTTAATCATGTCTCTAAGTGCCATAAAATCCTTGATAACTTCCATCCTTTGATCCTGTAGAGAAAAGGATTTTTCTTGAAGCTGCACAATGTAGGACCACCTCTGATTATCTTTGTCTTCTACTAACCTGTATGTATCTACCTAAGTGCTCATCCGGGATTCACTCATCCTTATCTCATTTCTTATGTTGAGTGTACTACTAGACCAATCTAGGAAAAAATAAAGTAGTTCCCATGCCTCTTCTTCACAAATGTGTACACTCTCAAATTCCTTCATCACTCGACTATGTGCATTTGCACATTTTTATTTGATCTCTTCCAAATTTCCTTCATTAGACCTAATTATAGTATGTACTTCAATTCCAAAGATGTATACCTTCAAAGAATCAATGATTTAATAGAGAATCTCCACAATAGAAATAGTAACCTTTTGCAATTCTTCCAAAGCTCTTTGAATATTTATTCTTTCATGCTCATGTGGAGCTCTCTCAAACTCACTTCCTTCTGCAACTTCTTGCGTAACAACACTCTTCCT
This sequence comes from Sequoiadendron giganteum, assembly GCA_007115665.2. Lineage (NCBI taxonomy): Eukaryota > Viridiplantae > Streptophyta > Pinopsida > Cupressales > Cupressaceae > Sequoiadendron > Sequoiadendron giganteum. Next base: position 265,650,926 of record CM021104.1, on the reverse strand, counting down.
TTTCTTCCTTGTTTCAGTTACGCTACCAAAGGTACCTTCTACATTGAGATTCTTAGGTCTTTCCAAAAGAGTTTTAGAATAATTATCAACTTCAGCCTCAAAAACTTCATTATCTAACTCAGATATCCATACCAACCTTGATTCAACTACTTCCATGTGACATAAATCTGTAGACACAAGAAAATTGATGCTTCTGGAGTACCTTTCAATACCACTTACTAGAATCCTAAACCTTCTACTCATCCTCATCTGAAATGTTCCAAAGAATGTAGAAAGGGTAGTCTCTTGTGCATTCGAACTAATAAGGTTTATCATGAAGTTCCTGAATTGATGGGAAATAGGCTCTGTATTTGACCATTCTATCCTTCCTATTACCAGTAATTCTCTCAAAAAGTAAAAGAGTAAACAGACAACCAAATTTCCATACCAAAATATATTTTTCTTACTCTTCTTGATTTCCTTTAAATTCTTCAAAATATGTATACAAAGTAATTCACACAAGTCATAATTCATACCTCTTTTAACCATATCAACAACATTATGTACAATAGAAGTAGAAATTGTAAGGTCATTGCTAGGGGTACAAAAATTTTGACCGATGACCATAGCAACATACCTTATTACTAGATCCACAATTGATCTCAAATTAATATCTTTCCCTTCAAGATTCATATTGGTAACCTAATTATCTCTTGCTCATCCATAGCCTTCCATTTGGGAGCTAGTCTAGAGGAACACAATAAAATTACATCTCTCATAGCTTCTGTGGTAATCAAATGTGCCTCATCAATCCACAAAGATTCATCATGAATTCTACTCAACACTATTCAAATATACTTCTTTTCAAATTCAAACAAAGGGAATTTCCTCCAAACATCCAACTTTTTATCAACTAACACTATGTAGGAATCATGGTTATCTTCCAATTCACTCTCCCATAGCATGCTCAACTAAACTAATGACATTTATTTTGTCTTACAATAAAAAAATGCATAGATATCCTCTATGAGAAACACTCTCAGAGGGATGCAAGAGAATGCACCAATAGACTCTTCTGACACATTCTTCAAATATCTCTTCAAATTAACTTGCACTCTATCTGCACTATTCACAACGTTTGAATTATCCATGGCAATAAGAATGAAAGATTGTGCAATAGGAATACCTCTATAAATTTCAACAAGAGATGTATAGATATCCTACTTCTGGAGCTCACTTTGAATCCACTATATTTCTTCCTCAAACCCTAAAACTCTGAATTTCTCTCTAAGCTTCCTTTGCACACTTCTCCAAAAATACATAATCCTTTTGAATTATCTAAATTTATTCCTTTAATTTCGAATGATTTTGAAATAAATGCTTCAACTTGTAGGTAGATTACCTTGAAAATCATGTATGCATACATTCTTTCAAATTCTACAGAATTCATCCTTCACACATGTGACTAGAAAATTCCTTAATTTTGTTACCACATTAAATATACTTTTGTCATGATGTGACACAAGTATCGATGAGGGGGTTTATTATATTTTATGATAATTTCTCCCCCTTAGCCACTACTTTACTTAAATATTCTTGAGAGTATCTACACTAGAGGTCAGCATAGGTAAGACTAATGATTTCAATTCAACATTCTTGAATTCTCCTTCTTTTCTCCAAATCTTTTTCATTTCAATTCTTGCTTCTTTCAGATCAATGATTTGATCATTCTTCTTTGTTGGATAATCTACTTCTATAGTTATTATCAAGGTGTTTTAGATTGCTTCACTTACAACAAATAGCATTCTTCTTTCCATTTTTTCTTTTATTCAACTTATCTTCACATAGAATAACTCTATATCGCACAGTCCTTTTCCTTATGACCATATTTCTCGTAGGAATAACAAACACCATTGAAACATAAATACCTTTTAGCATCAATTTTTTTGACAAGGGTTCTTCAAAAGTTCCTTCTCAAATCCACGATTTGTCCATCTTTGTGCCGAGTCTTCTTACCAGTAGATTTCTTCACTTTAGAACTTTGACCTTCCTCAAACCATAAACATATCTTATCCATTGTCGATCTTCGAGAAGTAATCAAATCATAAATCATTTCCAATCTTATCTTAATTTTTTCTTCAAAACTTTTCTCCTTTTCAAGATCAGATCTTAAGATTTATACTCCTTCCTCAATCTTTATGCATTCATCCATCTTCCTTTGAATTTCAATTTCCAGAAACTCTCCAGTTATTTTCTTCTCATCCAATTGTTGTAGTAGGTCATAGACAATTTCATCTACCTTAACCAATAGATCACATGCTTCAACACCTTTACTTTACATATTTTCAATATACTCATTCACTTTCATCAACTTGTCCTTCAGATCTTCTATTTCTTCTGAATATCCAAAAGAGACCACTTTCAGAGGAAAGAAATTATTATATTCAAATTATGGGACCTTCCTCAAGTTGTTCGGATTCTTTCAAGGAACCAAGCTTTGATACCAATTGTTGAACATCTAGAATACTGAGAGAGGGGGTGAATCAGTATTCCATAAAATCATAATAAAATCCATCTTATCATTATCACAATTCTGGCTGAATCAACAATAAGGAACATAAAAATAAATCAGTGTAACCATACAAATGAACACCAAGATTTTAACATGGAAAACCTAAAAAGGGAAAAACAAAAGTGAGGGTTAACTCATAATATATTATATCCAGATAAAAAATATTATGGGGCTCACTACAAGGACTCACTGCCATTAAAAAGGATCATTTCCTGAGTGCAAAAGATGGCTAACCACAAACATACACAGATAGTGGCTCATTGCCAAAAGATTGAATTGATAGGATACACCTTCAATGTGCAGGGTTCATTTCCAATGAAGCTTAGAATATGATGTACTACCTCACATAGTATTCACTCAACTAATATTCACTGATCCATAACTAATAAAGCATTTAGCCTTAGATATTTACACACCCCTTAATCCTTTTCACACCTCTTCTTCCACATACTCTTTCACTCATCATCATCATCTCATTCTATATATATACAAGTATATCTTATTCATCAATTAGGTCGGCCTGATTAGATGAAAAAAAAAATCAAAACTTTCTTTTTTGGTGCCATATATAATTTAAACATTTTATCCATGTAGTGCATTATACCAAGTTGGCTAACATCCATAAAACATAACTAGTCTCCATAATGCATTGCATACGCTAAGTCGGCCAAGACTAGAACAAAATTCTTTAAACCAACAAATATAACTCAAAGAAAAAACCTTCCGGATCTAAGAACACATTAATTTCCCATCATACTACCAACAAAACCATAGCATAAGAATGTTCACCTTAAGAAAATGTGGAGTCTCCCACATAGTATACCAAGCAAGGAACAACAGTAGAATATAGAGTTGAACTCTGTTAGTGATAAATTTTTTCTCATAACCAAAAACATCTCAAGGTCTAGGATATAACTATCTAAATGAGTCATGATAACATGGTTAACAGATTAGAGCCATATCAAATCTTGCGGTGAATTCGAGACTCAAATACCAACACACCGATCCATTAAAAAAGAGTATTATCTATAGAGAATATTTTCCAGTAAACCAAGTAAACTTCCCATTTAGTTATCACCATGTTGACATAAATGAAAACATACGAAAAACCAACACAAATCATCCATACTTCATGCTCATGTTGCAAGACTCCATAATCCTAACATAATCTAAGATCTATTCCTACACTTACAAAATTAACAATTTGAAATATTGAATTCAAGAACATGAAAATGAAGTACATAAACAATTGAATTCAACAATGAAATCGTTACCCACACCGTATCAGAGTGTGTTCACCTTATGCTATATTTCTTGTATCATCGTGGAGCCTCCATAGTTTGTGTGCAAAATCTTGATGAATGATGCAGTGTGTGTTGGTTGATCGAAGATATGTATTGAAGATCTAACAATGGTGGTTGTGAATGTCGAAAGTACTTCATTGTGTAAATGATTTTGACTCTTCAATCCTTATTTGTGAGGAAAGAGGTTTGTTATATAAAAAAAGTGATGTGAAATGGACGATCAAGATTAAACAATGTTGAATCAAGATCAACGATTGAAAGCTATTGAGAGGATTTAGGCATGAATAGATTGTGAGAAGTAGATTGCACAATTTGTGTGATTGAGGAATAGATTGGTTAGTCAAGATTTAGATTGATCAGTCAAGAGATCGTAATTTTCTCCATCAAAAATAGATGGATCAGTTAGGAATAGATTGAGAAATCAAGGGATTGTAATTTACTCAATCAGAGAAAGTGGTTGAGAATGAATAAATTATTTAATTAATTCATTCATTCATTCTAGAGTTGAATGTGCAAATCAAGTTTGACATTTTGCAAACAAAGTTGCATTAGTTTGATTTGATTTTTGATGATTTTTTGAATAGTTTGGTTTAATTATTCAAATTTGGAGGGAAAATCAGTAAAATAAATTATTATGATTTAATAATTTAACCGACTTAAGGGAATAAAATGATTTAGCAATGTAATTAAATAATTGATATTATTTAACTAAATAGGACGAAGTAAAGTGAGATTTGGACTTTATTAAATAAGTGTAATTTATTTAATTGGTCAAAATGAAGAAAATGTGAATTAATTAAATAATGTCATTTTATTCAATTAATAGCAAAAATAAGGTTTTAGGACTTTATTAAACAAACGGACTTTAATTAATTAGTAAAAAAAGACGGAAAAGTGAATTAATTAAATAAAGTTGTATTATTTAATTAATAGGGGAAATTAGGGTTTTGATTTGAAATGATGTGAAATGCAGTGATGTTTGATGGTAATGATGTCGATGATGTGAGAATGTCATTTAGGGTGTGTCATGAGTGTTAGGTCAATTTTACATGTCTACATTTTTCCCCTCTTTGATACAAAGTACTAGTTACTTTGTTTCAAAGATTCTATTATTTAAGATCAAGTTTTTTAAAAAGAAAATTATACCCCACTATGCCCAGGAATTTAGTGGAATAATGTTAGGACTTTGTGCTACCCCCTTAAGAGGTTGGCCAAAAATTTCAAAATTTTAGGTTAGGCTCACGACATAGTTCTATTTTAGTTTCATTTTAGAGAAGACGAAAAATTATGTCTATAGGTCACTCGTTGCTTGTTTCAATGTTCCTAGGAAGTTCTAATTTGAACATAAGAAGGTTTCCTAAATAAATATTAGGGTTTTCTAGGTGAAAATTAGGGTTTTTGAGGGTTAATGTAGCTAATTAGGGTTCTAATTTCCTTGTTTGTGTTTTGATCCTATAACAAAGTTTTGTCTTTCGATTCTCCATTCTATCAACTTTCAAGGAGAAATGTTGAGGATTCAAGGAGCCTTGCATCATTCAGACCTAGTTCATGAGTCTAGATGGCCCAAAAGTGTTGGTGGCATGGTATGTACCTTCTCACTTCTTGTTTTCATCTTGTCATGTTCTCATATTTCGTGTACAAAGTTCCTTGAGTCAATAGCAAGGTTCTAAGAGTTTTTGCACACTTGCATCATTTTATTTTCTTTTGACAGTTTAGGAAGATCTCCCTTTCTCTAAACCTATGCAATTTCTTCAAACCATCACCTTTGTAACTAGCATTTCTTTGTTTCTTCGCTTTTGTTTGCTCTGGTTTCTTTCCAACGCATCTCCTTTAAATATTCACACTTGCCAAACTTCCTCGCTTTTGATATTCTTTCCTTTGACTTAAACCATTGATTTTGCTCTTGTTTTCTCGCTTTTTCTCTTGTTTCTTCATTTTTTCTTGTTTGGAACTCGAAGTTTCATTTTTTCATCATTTTTGTGTTGTTTTGAGTATTCAGAGTGAAACCTTAACATTGTGGGTTAAAATAATTGCTAGTGGTCCTTAAACCACTACAATTGAGAGAGAGATGACCTCGAGACCTCTTCGATATAATTATTGGTTTCGTTGTTCTAGAGCGAGACTTTCTAGATATAGTCGGGCTATGCCATATCTGTTATATGCCTCCAATCCAGACTCATACAATGATGATGACCGTGCTTGTGGAGTGGTGGAATTCAGAGACATATTCATTTCATTTACCTACATGAGAGGCCACCATTACTCTCAAGGATGTGTGGAGGATTCTCCACATTCCTATCCATGGCGAGCTCATGACATACCATGTTTGGCAAGGTACTTGTGCCATGTGGTGTGTGCTAGGTGTTAGAAACTTGGAGGTTTGATAGTCTAAGTTGATTTGTCTGAGTTTGTTGGTAGTGCAGACCCTATTTCTCTTATCCTTCGTGGTTTGATTTTGAGACTAGTTGTTCCTAATAGAAGAGGTCATTAGTTCCCTATTGGATGGGGTATTTGCATTGAGGGTATGTTTAAGCATGGGACTAGATATGCATGGGGTCCTTGTCTTCTTTCCAATCTCTACAAAGATATGCATGAGGTTGTATATTGGGGTGGGAAATTCATTTTTGTAGGTGTTTCTCTTTTGTATATATGGGCCTAGGAGCGCATTACAATTTTTGATCCTTACAAGATACAAGATCATACTCCTGAGGATCCTTATTCATATCAATATGGAGATTTCTTACATCACACTTTTCCTGGAGATCTTCCATACTGGCGTCATGTATTTGATGCAATGCCAAGTTTTTTTGGAGACAATACATGGATTGTGAGGCATGGACAGAGGATCCAGAGCATCTTTTTTACTATTGATAGACTAGATGGTTGATTGGTTGATCTCATTATTTGCTAGAGTATTCTATCAGTTTGAAGAGAGATAGGGCCAGTTTCTTGATACGTATGAGGCCCATTTTTTGTTAGACCACTAGGGAGGTCTGTGTATGGGGTCACCAGGAAGAAAAAGATGTTGTTTCTAAATTTAGAGAAATTTCCCTAGTTGGAGGGGGTCATCTAGTGGGTTCAATAGATCTAGGTACCACACATGATTTTGCTTAGTGGTGGGCACAACACAAGCCTTTGAGATTTACAGATCCTAAGGGTGATCCTCCATTGGGTAGAGTAGGTATTATAGGTCGACACGGGGAGCAGCATCACTTGAGGTTCTTGTAGAGCCTTTGGATAGGGGCCGACATGATGGGGCACAGGGTGGTCAAGATGAGCATATGCCTCAGGCGCAGGGTCATGGACATGTTTCGGGACCCCCTCCACCACTTGGGGATGGAGGTATTCAATTAGATCAAATGACTACTGCTAGAGATGTAGAGATAGGTTGTCGATAGGTCATAGAGGCTTAGGTTACTACTCTGATTGCAGAGAGGGATAGTTTGAGGGGTGAGTGAGATAGTGAGAGTAGGTAATGACATGTTGCAAAGGCTCAGGTATATTTTCTTATGGCAGAGATAGATACTCTTAGGGTAGAGTGTGATAGTTCAAAATTTGAGCAAGATCGTTTATTATAGGTGTTGACATACTATCGCACCTTGTATGATGCTACTATTCCTAGGGCTGCTCGACGTCCATAGTTTGGAGAGCCTAGTGTTATAGGAGGTGGAGGTGGTGTCGAGGAGGGTTATGTGAGATAGATAAATCCAAATGGTGATCTACAACCTAGTTTATAGAGTTCTCACCTTCTTGTTGGGTAGTGTTACATATGTGCTTTGATCATTATGTTGTATATTTATTAAAGACATTTTGTAGACATGATTTTTGTATATATATATTCATTGGCCCAATCAAGGCCTCTTATATATATACTATTTTATATTATCGTAGCACACTTGTTTTAATAATGATGATGTACTATGGCATTCACCCTTTTTTGATGATGATATATATGAGATATACCTTCTTCGATTTGGCATATTATGTGTTTATGTGATGATGTATGGTTATATGGTTTTTTTTACTTTTTTGATGTATGCATATGGTATGAATGGATGGATGATATATTGTTTCATATGATGTTTTATTAGGGATGATCAATATATTGTTTGATATATGATATTTATGTGATGTATGGATGGTATTGATGGATATATGCCCCATACATGGTACATGATGTTTTATTTGTTTTATTATCATCATGATATGTATTGACAACATTGTGGATGTTGGATGGATATGGTACTAATGATATTTCTATGTAGGATGGATGCTAGTTAGAAGAGTTTTTTTGATGGTGGATATAAATTTGATGTTGTTAGTACTAATGAGTATTGATTTTTCTTTTCTTGGAGGTTTCATAGTTTTTGAACAATCTTGTTCAATATAGAAAACAAATATGATGCACTAGGGTATTAATGACCAAGGTGACTTTGTATCTATTGCATGGAATTTGACTCTACAAACAAAGAGTATTCTTTCTCATAATAGACATACAAAATTTTTGTTTAAAGTATATAGTTGAGTTGTGTTTAAAAAAAAAAATAGAATAGTTACATAGAGAGGTATAGAACACCTAACATGCAACTACTTTACTAATTGTTTCAACATAACTTTCATATACTCAATAAATAAAGTATTTTCCATGGTAATATTACAAAATATCTTACAAATAAAAAATAAAAAATGACCCTCAATTGCTCCCATCCTTCTTCTCTAAATCCTTATGGACATCCTGGAGAGATCCTGGGAATGAGTTAATAAAATAAATCACAAAGATAAGACTATAAAAAGATAAAAACAAAGTTGTAGTATCACTTGCCATACCTATTTAGGGTGGGGCTATTATCCAGTGTTGATCATGTCTATCATAGGAATGGATTCGTTAAGGCATATCTCAAGATGTTGTTGGGACTTTTCAAAAAGATAGGTAGTTGATATGGTGGCCTTGTTTTTTTCATTTTGTAATTGAAGCTTTGTGATTGTTTGCTTGAGGGTTCTAACTTTTGATGTTTTCTTTGATTGTTTTTTTTCTTTGTCAAAGGGTGAAGGTGACGATTTTTTTATTATGGGTGAAGGTTTATTGGAGATTTATAATGATGGAGATAGGATATTTTGATTTTCTAAGTTTTATAATATTGTTTTTGTTGTTTTTCAGGGGAATAACCTAGGGAATCGAGGGCTCATCAAAGATAAGTATTTCTTACATTGTACATGCAAAGACTCGTAGTTCACTTGGTTTTAATGTTTTTGACCTTTTTCGTTTTGTGATTGTTTTTGGATTTTGAATTTTTGTGACTATTGTTGGTTTGTGATTTTTTTGACTAAGTTGAAATAAAGCATGATAGAAACCTAAGGGGACCAACCTAAGGCCTCAGGGGCTGATTAGAGATAAGACTTGCCTATGTAGTACACATAGAGACCACGTAGTTTGCTTTCTTTTTTGAATTTTTTGGATTTTTTTGTTCCGTGAATGCATTTGGATTTTAAATTTTTTATTGTGTTTTTGGATTTTTATTTTTTTGACTAAGTTGAAATAAAGCATGATAGAAACCTAAGGGGACTAACCTATGGTCTCAGGGGATGATAATCCTTGCCTAAATTGTACACGTAGAGACCATGTAGTTTGACCATTTGACTTAAAGCATAAAATTGTTTTTCGGATAAACAACATTGATAACTTGGATTGATATTCCACTTCTGTGTCTAGAGGATATGTTGTGGGAAATCTACTTGAACTAGTTGTGGGGTTCAAGCGAATGTTGATATCTTAGACTCTTTGAGTGAAGGAATAACCCAACGGTTTTTTTTTTTTTTTATGTTTTCCAAATGTTTTTAATTTTTGTTGTGTTCTAGATGTTTTTGATTTTTGTTGTTGTGACCATGATAGGACACTCAAGGATCTAATCCATGACTAGCTTCAAGAATTTTTCCCCAGTTTGAGACAAGACTACTTTCCTAAATCAATACCAAGCCATGGTTGGATATTTGTCTTATTATGAGACAAATGGGTGGATGTTGTAGAGAGTACCAATAGGTAATGATGCAAGTCTTATTCAAACATAGTGCCTGTTTGCCAAGTTTTCACTATGGCACTTGTTCTATGAGCACCAATTTTTTTTTTCACTCAAGGAACATTTTATTTCTCTTTATTATTATTATTATTATTTTTTAAATATATTTTTATCCCTTTTTTTATTTCTTTGTATTTTTACCCTTTTTCCTAAGGTGTAAAATGTTGAAAAATGGGATTGTTATTTCACTTTTTTTTTTCTAGAGGATATGTTGTTTAATATATTACTTGAAATTGTTGTGAGCTTCAAGAAACTATTGATATCTTAGAATTTTTGAGTGAAGGAATAATCCACATTGTTGGTTTCTTTGAAGGTTACCTTGGTAGTGCATTGGTGGTACACCTTGTTGTTGAAATGAAATGTTTTGAAGGTTACCTTGGTGGTGCATTGGTGGGATACCTTGTTGTTGGAACGAATTGTTTTGAAGGTTATCCTGATAGTGTGTTGGTGGTACACCTTGTTGTTGGGACAATGCCTAAATCACAATGTGAGCTAGAGGACATAGATCAAGATTTATTCTAAAGCAAGATGTAAGTACTTGCCCACAATGTCTAGCAATGTAGATAATGGGTTACCTTGTGATAGGATTGTTGTAAGAATGGAAAGAGGAATTAAAGTGTTGTCATTGATTTCAATCAGTCAGTTGGTTATCTACTAGTTTTTGTTTACTGTATATGTTGAGGATATTCAAAACATTGTATATAAAGAAGGTTAAAGGTTGTTAGCTATTGAGGATGTTGATCTAATAGTTGTGAACTATGTTTTTTATGTTTTGGACGAGGCCCGGGAGAATTGTTGTTGGTTTGGATTTCTCTCTATGGTTCAAGAGTTATGTTTCCCTACTTCTATTGAAGATGGTTTTGGAATTTGGAAGCATCGAGCTTAATTGATCTACATGTTTTACAGTGGTTTAGTTGATCATGTGTCAATCACTATCTTCAAAGTTGATAAAGGGTGTTGGATCTATTATGGGTCCCGGTGAAGCATGTGTTTGGGTCTCCCTCAATATAATTCCACCCTAGGCTGTTTAGCATCGACCTAATTTGAATTTGAAGTTGGATGGCCGACTTTGTATCTTTTCAAAGTTGGAGATGGTATAAATACAAAATGCGCTAGCAATGAAAAGTGTACATAATAAAATAAGGAAGATAAGTGAAAGAGTAGACATGAATTTGATGCTATTCTTAAAGTGTGTGAGTTATGTGTGTGGTTGATCAATGGGAAGCTTAACGATGAGTTTCTGGATGCAATGAGTAGAAGGTGAACTATGTCATTCATGCAAGTGGATCAATGATTATAGTGGAATCCTTTGTTCAATTGGGATTGTTGTCTCTCTATAACAAGTCTTCTTTGTATCTCTATGGAAGCGGTCCATTTGAGTTGTAGCCTTGTGGACAGTGAGTCTAGATAGTGAGTCCTTATTCTAGGCAGTGAGCCTTATTCTAGGTAGTGAGCCTTTTTGTAATCTATTTCGATATTATCTATAGTGTGATTTAATCCTAACTACATATTGTTTTTCACTCATTGGGTTTTCAATGTAGGTTTGGTGTTATTGTGTTTATGCATTGGAATTTAATGGTTAACTACTTAATTAGTTTACGTGTTAGTTTTGGTAATTGAATTTAAGATTAAAAATTGTGATAGGTGATTCAAACCCCCTCTTAGTTGTCCAATCAGCAATTGGTATCAGAGCTTAACCTCTTGAGGAAGGTCCGAGATGGCTAGGAAAATGATCTATGATTATCCAAGGTTTGATGGAACTAATTATCGTATTTGGAAATTATTGATGGAAGAATATTTGGAGTATTATGGATATGATGTAGAGAAAGCTTATAAGAAACCCTACACTCCTCCTACTAATGGACCGAGTACACCTGAATAAATTAGAGCACATGAAGCGAACAATAAGGCATAGTTCATCTTGAAGAATAGTCTGGCACATTCTAAGTTGATTAATGTTCAAAATTTGAAGAAAACTAAGGAATTCTGGGATGCTTTAGAAAGAGAACATGATGGTGATGAGAGGGTAAAAGAGAAAAAAATACATAATTTGGAAATACAGTTTGATCTTTTACACATGTTCGAAGATGAAAATGTTAAAGCCTATGTACAAAGATTGTATGAGGTTGTGGCTAGAATGCGATCCCTTGGCACTACTATAGATGAAATGAGAATCGTAAAGAAGATTCTCAAGACTCTTTCTAATACTTACAGTGAAAATGTGAGTGCTATTGAAAAGACTATAGATTACAAGACTTGTACTAAGGATCTTATGCTAGGATTTTTGACATCTTATGAGATGAGGAAGCCGAATCTAAGAAGTGAAGGTGAAATAAATACTTATTTTAAAGCTATAAAAATTGAAGATCTAGAAGAAGAAAAATTTAATGAAATCGAGGCTAACTTTGTAAGAAGAATGAGAAAAGGCTCTGGTAAGTATAAAGGTAAATTTCCCTTTAAGTGTTTTAGTTGTGGAGAAATTGGTCACTATGCTACAAAGTGTCTAGAAAGAGATAAAATGAATAAACAAAGATATGAGAAAGAAAAGAAAGGAAAGCAGATTAACAAAGCTTACTATTTTAATGAGAATGCTAGTATTTCAGACGAAGATTCAAAATATGAAGATCTAGATGATAATGAATGCTTGTTCTTGGCAATTAAGGATGAACCTACTTCTACTAAATCAAAAATAAAATTGAAAGAAAGTCCTCCAGAGAAAGAGAAAAGTGAAGGTATAGTTATCTCTACCCTACATGCTAAATAGGAAAATAATTTTTGGGTAGTTGATAGTGGCTGCTCACATAACTTGACTAGTGACAAGAGTAAGTTTGTGAAACTTGAGAAATATGATTGAGGTCTAGTTATGTTTGGAGATGATATTGGTGATAAAATATGTGGGATAGGTTTAGTAAGTATTGATGGAAAGCATCATACTAATGAAGTTTAATATGGTAAAGGTTTAAGGAATAATCTATTGAGCATTGGTCAGATGTGTAGAAATAATTTGAAATGTTTATGTTTGGCAAGATGAATTTCTTTCTTAGGCTAAAGATTAATGAATAAGAGGAAATAATTTTCATTTCACAATCCAAGTATGTGAAAGATACGTTAAAAATATTTGGAATGAATGGTTCCAAACTGGAAAATACTCCTATGATGACTAGTTGTAAGTTGGGTAAAGATGATGATTCACCTAAGACTGATCAGAGCAAGTATAGATCTATGATTGGTGGACTATTGTATTTGACTGCTACTAGACCATATATTATGCATGTGGTTTGTCTTGTGGCTAGATTTCAAGAAGATTCAAAGGAAACACATGTTACTATAGTTAAAGGGATATTCAAATATTTGAATGACACTCTGGATTATGGATTATCGTATCCTAAAGACACCAACTTTACAATCAATGCTTATACAGATGCAGATTGGGCTAGAAGTATAGATGACAAAATTAGTACTAGTGGTGGTGCATTCTTTCTTTGATGTAGATTGGTGGTATGGTTGAGCAAGAAGCAAGACTCAGTCTCTTTGTCTACTACTGAAGCTAAGCATATTGCTGCTACATCTTATTGTACACAAGTTTTATGGATGAAATAGACATTGAAGTATATCACATTGCTATATGATGATCCTATTTCTATCTTTTGTGATAATACAAGTGCAATTAATATTTCAAAGAATCCTTTAATGCACTCAATAACAAAGCATATATATCTACCAGGGTATTATCTCTTGAGAGATAAGGTCATGGAGAATGAATTCAAGATTGAGTATGTTTCAACAAAAAGATTAGATTGTAGATATATTTATAAAGGCTCTTCCTAAAGATACTTTTGAGTATCTTCAAGATAAGCTAGGGGTCATTTCCCCTCCTTTTACAAACTAAGATTCATTTGGAGATGCATTAGTTTGGTGGATTCATGTTTCTATCTTTTTGGACTAATATTTTTGGTGGCTACCTCTCAGGGGGAGCAAGTAGTTTTTTAAGTGTTGTCATTATGAGTATTTTGTTTTCATGTCAGAGTAAGTTTCAATGAACGTACCTTTTTACGTTTGCCATTGATGTCAAAGGGGGAAAGAAAAAACATGTGAAAAAAGGAGAAAGAGCATGTGAAGAGGAAATAAAGATAATAAGAGAAAGTAGGTGATGAGGAATATGATCTTCTAATGGGGTAAGTGCACCAATCTGTGACACAATTTAGGTGCCAAATTGAAAAAACATTTAAAAATAACCGAAATAAGCCATTTGGTGCACGCCAAATTTGGCGAGCGCCAAATGGATTTGTAGACATAAAAGTCATAAATCGGGTTTCAAACCCTCATTTTGTCTTCAACCAGTGGCTTGAGAAAGAGGATTTTAGGTCTACAACTCATGCTCACCAAATCTCTTCCATTGTTTGCATCCCTAGCTTGCCATTTTACAGAAGGATTCCACCAACACTTCAGAGAGGTCGAAGATTGCAAAGAGGTATGCATTTTTATTCTATTTATTTCGAATTTGATTTAGAATGAAAATTTAAATAGGTTTTTATAATAAAAATTTTCTCTAATTCTCATGGAATGAATCTCCACCTCGAAACATTGAGAATTCACAGTCACCCCCTCATGAAGAGCCTCCTATACAAGAACAACCTGAAAACCCTCCATAAATTTATAAGAATCCTCAAGGAACATAAGAAAATATTCAAAATCAAATTGAAAACAATAAAAGTGACATTCAAAAATTAATTGCAAGATTAACCGAGCATGCTGAAACCCACCCTTATAGGAGAGGGATTGCTGAATGATTAAAGTCAATTGTAACTCATGCAGGAGAAATGAGCGAGAAAATGATTTTTTGGTCAAATAAGAGGCATGAGATGAGACAATTTTATGCTAGTGGTTTGTCATATGCATATGTCAAAAAACTAAAAAATAGCAAATCCGACTTGTGTGCCCTATTTATAGACTCGAAAACCAATGAACCTTTGTCTCATGCATGCAAGAGGTTCCCCATCTCCATGCAATAATGTAATCCATAGTTGGCACCGAGAGCCTTGGCCAAACCCATGGTGGAGCATGTCATTGTTCCTTCCATTGTTAAGGACAGTGTGGAGGTGGACACGCTGAAGTCGATTGACTCACTCACCCAGACCATTTTATAGTGTGCGAGTCCTCTAGTAGAGCATGGTGTGGAGGAGACATGTAGGCCCCAAGCTTCACCCCACCATTGTGGTGCTTGTGGTGTTGTTTGCACCTACAATTATCAGAGTGCTCGTGATGCAACTACACAACCTACATCAGTTGTAAAGGTGATGACTTTCACAAATGATATCCTGAATGATACATTCAACATTGACACTCAGGTAAAATTTAGCAAGTTATTTTAATGTTTATTAAATTATATTTTGAAATTTAAGAATAATTGAATTAGTAAAATTTTGATATGATGAAATTTCAGGGTCGCACTACTCATGAGGCATGCTTTATTCCTACAAACCCTTATACATTCTCGATGATGAGTCCATAAGTAGGCAACTAGTATTAAAGATATTATTATTGCATTTGAACATTTGAATGTTATATTTGAATGTTTGTCTCATAACATGATTTAGATTTCAAACATTTTCCTGGTGCACCTTCTTCCTCCACACCTTGTGATTCATATCTTCAAACAACGTACACTTAGGTAGCCTTTATTCATTAATGGTGTTGTAAATCTATGTTATCTATTTTTTCATAATTTTACATATATACAAATCTAAAAAATTGATGAGAAACAAAAATATTACAATTTTATTACTTTATCATGTCACATTATGTTCTCCTAATTCACTTTTTGTTCCCTTATTCTTTCCTAATCCCTTACCATTAACATTTAATAGTTCACCCTATTTTTCATGATCCCCTCCTAGCCCATCCCACTAATATCTTCTAGTCCATGCTATGTGTCATTATGTACTTCTACTCCCATCTTATTGTACCCATTATTATTTCACCCTAGATGTTCCATGATCCCCTATGTTCCACCCTACATTCCTTTATATCATCCTATGTTATACCATATTTATCCATGTTTCATCCTAGATAACTCTTCTCTATTATTGCTACACATAGGTCAAGTTTGCACTTCGTGTACTATAGTCAAACCCTAGGCACCTCCTAATTCACCCTATGTTGCATTTTTCCCTAATAATCACATCCCATTAACCTCTAATCGTCGACCCTATATTTTTTTATCCCATCAATCTATAGTAGTCCATCCTATGTTCCTTTAATCCATTTGGTGCGTGGGAACCACTCTTTTCTATGTTTCTTCATTAAGTGTCTGATAGGAAAGGTGTATTAGGAAGTTTGATTTGAGTCCTTGAGTCTTAATAAGGTCCAATGTGACCATTCTATTGTAATTGATCAACTTTGAGGGGCTTTTGTATTCATCTTGTAAGGTTTGCAAATCATGTGGAAGGAATTGTCAAAGTTGACAAGGGGTGTGAAGGTAGATAGGATGATTTTTTCTAGAGTAATTCATGATTTCTTAGTTGAATAAGGTCTCATTAGACTATTTTGAATAGTTTAGGTGTTTAAGAGGGTCTAGGAAACAATAAAGAGTCAAAACTTGAAAGTGCCAAATTTGTGAGTTGCATAAATGCAACAAATTTATAATGCAACGATCATGAGAGATTTAACAAGTAGTTTTAAGGAAGATGGGCATTGGTTTTATGAGGAGAAGTCTTTAAAAAGGCATGACAACTCATTTTGTAACATTAGCTTGAAGTTTGAAGCATTAGCAATAAGAATATCTCTATTTTTCATCAAATTTTTGAGTTTTCTTGTCATTTGCAGGCATGTACGAGACCGTACAGATTGATTGTGCCATGTAAATCATTTTACTTTGTGGTGGCAGGTGTTAATAATATTTTGGAAAAAGTTTGAGGGAGATCCATTGCTATTTGTGGTAAATATCCTTGTTTTCCTGTGATAGGCTGAGGACACATTATTTGAGGGTTTTGTAACCAAAATCATGATTTAAGGGCCCTTACATCGACTGTACCTACTATAAATAGTGTAATGGGCCCTATGGAGTCTGATTAGGTTGTAGGTTTCATGATTAGAGTTGTGGAGAAGGAACTAAGGAGATAAACCTGTTGTCTTGATGAGTTTTGTGAAGAAAAACACATGAAGATGGAACCTTGGGTCTAGGGTTTGTGGAAATCAATGAGAGTGTGGAGTTTTTTCCAAATTTTGAGCAAATTGGGGTTAGAATATACATGTCTAAGTCAGTGGAATGGTCTAGGAGGCTATGCAAGTGGGACTTTGAATAAACCCTCTTGACTTGGCATGAAATTGAGGGTTTTGGAGTTTGCTATATTGGAGGTGTCAACCCTAGGTGTTGATTGTGGTTTTAGAGGTTTGAGGGCATAGGAAATTCTGCCCCAAGGTTTCAAGGGTATATATTAAGTTTAAAGGTATGGTACTTTGTAAATCTGGCCTAATTCATGGCCTAAGACAACTTTGAGGGTCTAATTTCAAGGGATTGGTCCAAAATACTTGTATTTGGTTAAGATATATGTTGTATAACTCTAAAATGGGTATCTGAATCCACCTTCTTATTGTCAAGTGTTTTGGAAAGCATGGGAGTTAAAGGCCAAAAAATGAGTTTGCACTATTGCTAGGTTACATGGGTGAAAGTGAGAAATTAGACTCCCGATTGTTGTCAAGCTTTGAGGATTGTTTGGATTACTCTAATAAGTCATTTTAATCTTGTTAGATGCCTCTTGAATGCAATTTGTTACTTTGAATGAGTTTGAGCCCCCTCTTTGCATCACCCTTCTATTCCCATCCCATTACCCTCTCTTATTTCACCTTATGTTCCATTATCCCCTCTTGGTCTTTATATCAACATGATACCTGAGATAGTGTTTCATTTGTAGTTTTTGACAAGAGACAACCTAGGTGATGTTGGTGGCATGATGGACCATGGTGTTGCTGCAACAATAACCAGTTTTGATCCATTGAGAGAGGTATGGAATAGATTAGTCAATTTGACAATATTTTCTCTTTTATGGTCTATTATAGAAAATTTTCATGATACTTTTATGTAGTTTAATTTATATCTTGATGGTTTCTATAGGTGGTTGTCACTCCAGATCATGGACGTGGTGATGTTGTAAGTGTGCATGATGACTATATGTCTGCGGTAAGTGATTATATATTCTGTTTTATGCCATTCCACAATTCAATTTTTATGTTTTAACATCTTTACTTTTTATTGTATTAGTTGAAGGTCCAGAGTGAAGATAGGAGGAATAGTGAGTGTGTTCAAAAGATAAGAGAAGCAACAGTCACTCCATCCAGCCGAATTTTGAAGGCAACACGAGATCTATTTCCTTCCCTTAGAGGGAAATGACTATGTATTAGTGTTGTTTTTTGTATGCCTATGTGGCATTTTGGAACATATGTTTTGTACTATCGATATATATGTGACATTTTATGTCCATATGGCTCCTTTGTACTAAGCTTATATGGTTTTTTTGGATATATTGTATATACTTTTATCAATATATCATTGTATAGCCTTTCGGCTTTTTGATTAAAGAAAATCTTATTTTTCTAATGCCATTCTTGAATGATGTTATCATGCGTATCGTGTAAGTTGTATGCTTGAATGTTGTAGGCATAGATTTTGTTTACATCTAATGCTTAATTAATTACTGTTGAATGCTCAATAAGCCCCATCTAAAGTGTATTATGTAAATAATCTCCATTCGTGGTGGTTTGTATCCTTTGGAATGATTCAATTACTTGTGCCTCACTTATTCACATGTATGCTTCAATTATTCACATGTATACTTCACCTATATTGTGTGTATTCACATGTATGCTTCATGCTTCCAATGCATAGCAGCAAAACTCTTTTGGGGAAAAATTTGACAAACCAAAAGTATAATAGCTTGTGAAAAAACTAGGAAAAATTGTAGAACAAGAGATAAACACTTTTTTTTAAAAAATTGAAAGGCATTTCCATAGCATAAAGAGATATAGAGAGAAAATAAAATACATATTTTAACTAATGAATTGTAAAAAATGGATTTTTGTAGTTTATATTCATATCTTTGATTACAATGCATTGCACATCTTTCAAAGTCAAAGCATTACTTCACTTTGCATAACTAATAACTAGATGTTGATAGATAACAAAATTTCAATTACAATATAGTTTGTACAAAGTCAACCTAATCAGTTATGCAATTTCTTCACACCGCATAACTAATAACTAGGAGCAGCTGCCAATTGCATTTTCTTATCATGACATTCTATGAGACCAAATTTATTTGAGGTATTTTTTCAATTAGTTCCCTACCTTGTCTATGTTACCACATTTTTCATACATGTCTACCAAAGCATCTTATCAAACAATTCACTGCCTTGTTGCTATGGCTAAAAGCCTAAAACAAGTGATTTTGAACAAGCTATGGATGCTTCAAAAAAATATATCAAAATCATAATAGTAAGCAATAGCATAGACAAGGCAGTGAATTGTTTGAAAAAATGCATCAAATAAATGTGGTGATGGAATTCCATGATAAGCCATAGACAAGGCAGTGAACTAGTTCAAAAGATGCCTCAAATAAATGTGGTCTCATGGTGATGGAATGCCATGATAATCAAATTGCTTTTGATTGTCATGGCATTCCATCACCATGAGACCTCATTTTTTTGAGGAATTTTTAAAAAGATTTCACTGCCTTTTCTATGCTACCACATTTTTCATACATTTCTATCAAAGTATTATATCAAATAGTTATTTTCCTTGCTGCTATGGATAAAACCCTAAGACATTGATGTAGTAGGGGAGGTCCTACAATCTCACTAAACACAATTCCAATCATTAATCACAATCCTCAAGTCACAAATCCTCATAGCTATGGATTATCATGAAATTCCATCACCATGAGAGCATGTTTCTTTGAGGCATTTTTTCAAACAATTCATTGCCTTGTCTATGCTACCACATTTTTTGTACATGTTTACCAAAGCATTTTATCAAATAGTTCATTGCCTTGCTGCTATGGCTAAAAGCCTAAAATGGGTGGGTCTATTGAAAATCCTATTCCCACAACTCATAACATCTTTCCAATGCATCAAAAATTCTTAAAAGGACCTAAAAATGCTTAAAAGTCCCTCACAAATTGTTGTCCCAAAGGATTTCAACCATTTCCGCTCTTAAACCATTGAATTTCACCAAAACTCATCAAATTGTCAACTAGGGCATCACACCAAACCACTCAACTCACCTCCCCTACTCCAAAAACCATGCACATATGTTCCCTACCCATAATTATGCCATTCCACTAAGTTATAGTAGGATACAATAGGTGGAATGGCTAAAAAGTCATTTTTACACACTCAACTACTTGCATTTGACAACTTTTTCCTCAAGCGATAAATCGCCACCACAGGAAAAGGCCTCAGAGATAGAAAAAACTGAGAGAGGTTATTCTAGAGGGGCCCAATGTGATCCCATAGGCTCAGAAAAAAAATTTCTAAGCATCATGCTATCTGAATACGAGCATGCTAAATTTCACATTCATTTTGCACTTTGGACCCTTAAGGGATCGATCCAATTGAACATAGCTCAAAGTGATTTCGCATGTTTGGGTGCGAAAGAGGACCATGAATAGCGTAAAAATACCCATCTGGATACATTGAAACATTTGTTTGGTCACATGAGCTATAGAACGAAAGTTGCACCACTTTGCAACTTTCAACTACTTGCATTTGACAAGTTTTTCTCTAAGTGAAAATTCACCACCGTAGGAAAATGCCTCTGTTATAGAAAAAACTGAGAGAGGTTATTGTAGAGGGGCACAACACAATCTCATAGGATTAGACAAGAAGTTTCTAAGAATAATGGTATCTGAGTAATAGTATGCTAAAGTTTGTAGCAATTTTGCACTTTGGACCCTTAAGGGATCGATCTAGTTGAATGTAGCTCGGAGCGATTCCACATGTTTGGGTGTAAAAGAGGATCATTCCTAACGTAAACATACTTATTCGAATGTGTTGGAACAATTTTTTTGGTCACATGAGTTGTAGAATGAAAGTTGCACCACTTTGCAACTTTTAACTACTTGCATTTGACAACTTTTTTCCCAAGTGAAAATTTGCCACCACAGGAAAATGTCTCTAAGATAGCAAAAAATGAGATAGGTTATTATAGAGGAGCCAAACAAAATCTCATAGGATCATATGAGAAGTTTCTAAGAATCACAGTATCCGAGTAATAGCATGCTGAAGTTTGCATCCATTTTGCACTTTGGACCCTTAAGGGATCGATCTAGTTGAATGTAGCTCGGAGGGATAACGCGTGTTTTGGTGTGGAAGAGGACCATGCCTAGCATAAACATACCTATTTAGATTCATTGGACCAGTTTTTTTGGTCACACGAGCTAAAGAACGAAAGTTGCACCAGTTTGACACTTTCAACTACTTACATTTGACAACTTTTTCCCCAAGTGAAAATTCACCACCACAGAAAAATTCCTCCGAGATAGAAAAAACCGAGAGAGGTTATTGTAGAGGGGACCAACTTGATCTTGTAGGATTAGATAAGAAGTTTTTAAGCATCATGGTATCTGAGTAATAGCATGATGAATTTTGCAGCCATTTTGCACTTTGGACCCTTAAGGAATCAATCTAGTTGAGCATAGCTCGAAGCGACTTCACATGTTTGGGTGAAAAAGAGGAACATGCCTAGCATAAAAATACCTATTTAGACATGTTGGAATAATATGTTTGGTCACACGAGCTATAGAATGAAAGTTGTACCAGTTTGCAACTTTTAACCACTTGCATTTGACACTTTTTCCATCAAGTGAAAACTGGACACCACATGAAAATTACTTTGAGATAGAAAAAACAAAGAGAGGTTATTGTAGAGGGGCCCAATGTGATCTTGCAGGATTAGATGAGAAGTTTCTAAGCATCAAAATATCCAAGTAATAACATGCTGAAGTTTGCAGCCATTTTGCACTTTGGACCCTTAAGGGATCGATTTGGTTCAACGTAGCTCAGAGTGATTCCGCATGTTTGGGTTTTAAAGAGGACCATGCCTTGTGTAAAAATACCTATTCAGATGTGTTGGATTAGTTCCTTTGGTCACACAAGCTGCAGAATGAAAGTTGCACCAGTTTGCAACTTTCAACTACTTGCATTTAACAACTTTTTCCCCAAGTAAAAATTTGCCACCACAGGAAAATTCCTCTATGATAGAAAAAATTGAGAGAGGTTATTTTAGAGGGCCCCAATGCAATCTCGTAGGATTAGATGATAAGTTTCTAATCATCATGGTATTCAATTAATAGCATGCTAAAGTTTGTATCCATTTTGTAGTTTGGACCCTTAAGGGATCGATCCGGTTGAACGTAGCTCGGAGCGATTCCGCATATTTGGGTGTGAAAGAGGATCATGCCTATCATAAAAATACCTATTCAGATGTGTTGGAACATTTTTTTTGGTCACACAAGTTGCAGAACAAAAGTTGCACTAGTTTGCAACTTTCAACTACTTGCATTTGACACTTTTTCCATGAAGTGAAAATTGGGCACCACAGAAAAATGCCTTTGAGATAGAACAAACTAAGAGAGGTTATTATAGAGGGGTCCAATGTGATATTATAGGTTTAGAAAAATATTTCTTAAGCACCAAGGTTTACGAGTAATACCCTGTCAAAGATTGCTTCCCTTTTGCACTTTGGACCCTTAAGGGATCAAACCTGTTGAATGTATCTCATAGTGATTATGCTCTCTTTTAAGTGGAATTAGGTGGGAAACAAACTTAACTCTATTTTAGTTTTGGTTTTGTTGGATTTTAAGTTATTTTGTGCATTTTAGAAGCCAATTACTGAGGGTTGGTTTATATACCCTATTTTAAGGGCTTTGAGTGCATTAAAATGTCATATTAAGCCTTCCACCCGCTATATGCTTTTGTAACTCAATGGAAAGGCTTATTTAGGGTTATAAAATATGTGTACAAATTCTTTTGTGCAAGGGAGGTGAATAGACAGTTTTTAGGTGATGTCGTAGATGTCAATGGTGGTTTAGTGCTAGGGTTTGAAGAAATATTTGGGGGCAGTGATATCTCTTGAAATTTTAAGCTTGTGCAGACCTTTTTGAAGGTGTTTCAGGCTTTGGTTGGTTGTGGGAAGGTTTGGTGTATGGTTTTTCAATAAACCCTTGCCTACACCTCACCCTCAATATTTGATTATCTGATGGTCAATAGGTTGGTCAATAGGCTATTGTGGGTATTTTGAGGATGATTTTCCTTGAATAAGGTCAATTAAGACCATTAGGTATGTTTTAGGATGAATTTTGGGTCTAGTGATAAAAAATGTGAAAATTTCAATCTTGCACTAGAAGTTGTCTTTGTAGCCTTTGAAGGAAAATTTGTGTATTTGTATATGAGTGTGCAAGAATGGAGTTTTTTTGATGTAATAAGGCTATTTCCAAGCCATTTGTGTGGGTTTAGAGGTCATTATTTGTAGTGATTAGGTTGGAGGAGTTTAAAGTTGCAAATTTGTAAGTTGCTTAAAGCAACAAATTTGAAATGCAATGATTACTTATTTAAAAGTTGGTTTTTAGTTAGTTGAGGGCATGGATCAGTTAGATAAGGGTGTAAAGGACTATGAAAAGAGTTGAGAGGCTCGAATGGAGGTTTTTGTTGAGCTTTTGGAGAAGGTCTAATAAGAATTATTCACACTCTTCTTTATTTTTCTGATTTTCTATGTGAATTTGTTGATCTCATGCTTGGTAGGCCTGTAGCTTGTCTGTACGACTGAAAGGCTGACATGGTTTGATAAAGGAGTGAGATAGCTTCCTTTTAGCGGTGGTTTGGTCCAATTCCATAAAGAATAGAGTAATTTATCATCATTTTTTCTGGAACTAGTAAAAAACCCTCAAAAACCAGGGTTTGATCATAAAAATGCACACAACTCGCCATTCCCTTTTGGTCAAGGCTTAATTCTTGGTGGAATGGAAAAATTCATCATGTACTTTATGTTTGAAGAGGTTTTGGAGAATGGCATGGAGTTTGGGGTAATTTCTTAGTTACCGTAGGCTTGGCATCCTCATGTGACAAGCCTAATTTTGTGTAAGAAAGTCTGAGTTTGATGAGTTGTGAGTGGAATCTGTTGAGAGGGGTTGTTCAAGGGTGTTGATATGTGTGTATTGATGCTGTAAGAACCATGTTCATGGCTTAGGAGAGTTGGGGAGTTCCTAGATACCTTGGTTCTTGTTTGGAACAACCTCATTAGGTCCCCTTGTGGCATTGTAGATTGGTCCATAGTAGTTGTTTTGTTGAATGTCATACCCTGAGGTATTGGGGGTTTGAAGGGGCCTGTATAAGGGGTATAAAACTTGTGTCAATAGTCTGGTTCTTGCCTCCAACCACTTTTATTATTGACTATCCTAGTTGATAGGGCTATAAGGAAGTTAAGGCCTAATGTTGTTTTGAAGAGTCATTGGTTGTTCCTAAAGTGAAAAGTCTTATTGGTGGGTGTTGATGAGTCAAGTAAGGGATGTTGAAGATATTTCCAAGAGTGAAAAGTCTTATTGGTGGGTGTTGATCATTCAAGTAAGGAAAGTTGAGGTACCCTGTTGAGTCAAGTGAATGTTGATGTCTTAGTGGGCATATTTGAGAGAAGTTGTGTCAAATCACATCTTGTTTGATCCACTCTACATCAAGAGGTGCACATATCAATTTTTGGTGATGCCCTAGGTGGCATTTGGGAGATTTTTACATGAAAAAGTGAGGTTGGACAACGTTGTTTTCAAGTTTTTAGAAAGTTGCTCCAAAGGAGTCTTAGTTGGAATTGAGGTATGTTAGAGATGACCTAGGTTTCATCAATTTATATGAGGCATACCCTACCCCTACCTTATCAACCCTATGGATTTGGCAAGCCATTGAGATCACTGGCTTGCCAATTCGGTAGGATTGACAAGGTAGGTTGTGCAGAAGCACTTAGGCACCTAGTAACAAATATCCATGTTTGATGGTCAAAATGCACCCATGCATAAAAAATTTGCCAAAAAGTGAGTTTTTAAGCCTAAAAGGAAACATGAAAGATTGTATCTCAATCACATAATGGAGTCATTAGTTTAGTTAGTAGGAAAAGTGATAAAAGTTGCAAATTTGTGAGTTGCATAATGCAACAAATTTCCAATTGCAACAGTTATGTGTTTTGAAAATTTGGTTTCTTGGTGGTTAAGGGCATTGATCAGTTAGAGGAGGATGATAAATTCTATGTAAATCTTGGAGGGCTCGAGTTGTGGTTGTTGGAGTGAAGGGAAAAGTATAAAGCTTGGAAATTACTTTGTTTTCTCATAGTTTTACTATTTTTTCTGAGTTCCCTACTTCTGTACAGGCCGAAAAGGTCTTATATGTATTGAATTCACTTGATCAATAGTATAGAAATTTTCTAATTTTTTTTTGGTTCATTTGAAGGGTTTGGTTTAATCTTTTAGTGCCTTAATTCATCAAATTTCTCCTACCGGGTTCCTGAGCAACCTTAAGGGTTTGGGGTTATTCTAATGGCATAACCATCATCCCACCTACTATCATCAAATTTAACTTCCTGGGATGATGTAGTTTAGTGTAGGGAATGTTAATTTAGGATTAGGAGGCATGGAAGGATGATCCCTTGGCTTGAAGAATTAAAGGAAGGGCTGGAGGTGTGTGTTTTCCCTTGGAAATTGGTGGGTCAGACCTATGGAATGAATAAGACATATTTTTAATGGTCAAGTGAGTGTTCCTTAAGAATGGGTGGACCTATTGAAATATTTTTGAGCAGTTAGATTGGGTAGGAATGGCTGGGAAGGTGAAGATTCAATAATGGTACCCTAAAACCCTAGTTATTTAGGCTACAAGGAGGGTTTTTGCATTGGAGGCTTGTTTGAGCATTTGGGGTTAGGAGATTTGGAAAATACCTTGTTTGGGAACTTTATTCAAGACTAATTTTGGGTGAGAAGGTCTGGTGTGGAGATCTAAAGGTAGTCTCTTAGTAAAAATGGCCTAATTTGAGGCTTAAAACTGTGAAAGTCCAATTTTGAGGCGCTTGGTCCTAAGAAGGTGTATCTGATTTTCCTATATGTTGTTTATCTTTGAGAAGGGTATTTGAATCTATGATTATTTTCCTAAGTTTTTTGGAAAATTTTTGCCAAAAGTCTAAAAAACCGGTTTCCAATTGTTGTAAGGGAAACATATGTCAATAGGTGAGTTTTGAGGAATTCAATGAATCTGCCTTGGGGATTGTGCAAAGTTGATTTAATTATAATTTCTTGGATGTTGAGAACCTCTATAGGGTCCTTGTTGATTTTGATGCTATTTTACAAGGTTGAGTAAATTGAAATTTGATGTCTTGATTGGCATATTTGAGAGAAGCTGTGTCAATTTGTGTCTTGGGTTACCACCACCTCTACATTAGTTGGGGCAATAAAATATGCCTTTCTACAATTATATTAGACATTATTTAATTCTTACTCATAAGTCCACATCTTTTTACTTGAAGACAACTTTAAATGTAAACCATGAAGCATTACAACTAATTTTAAATGTAATATACACATTTAATTGAGGCATATATTAAGGAATATACACATTTGCATGTATTAATTTCTCATAATTTTTGTATATCAAAAAATACACTATCAATGAGAAATATTAAATAGTGATGGAAGAACATATTTAAAATCTTCCCATTTGTCAATACTTGTAGCAATACATACAGGGAAATAATCTTCCCATTTTGAACACAAATTATGAAATATATTGTACTTGAGAAGAAACTAAAGGAGTTGTTGTCCAGTTTAGTTTCTTCATTCCACCTTAGCTGGCCTAGTTATTTGCATTCCAAAATGCTTCAAAACATGTACATCCCCTACTCCCTATGAAACACATTGATAGTAGCCTCTCTATGGTTGTGTAGTATCATAGGAATTTGGTCCACAAAAATCCTTCAAAAGCCTATCAATCTTAGACATGGACTCACATAAAAATAATTAAAGGAGCAATAACTAAATAATGTTAGTCATACACCTGACGAGACCTACTATCACCTTCATGCATGCTAGATAAGGAGGTCAATTGAAGGTCCTACAATGGTGATGTGCCCCTTCGCTACTTTCTCATCTCTCGATGATCCAACGTATAATTTTAAAATATATCACTGACATAATTAACGTAAAACACGTAGCATATAAGAATCTGATAAATCTATGAGATGGAAAAGAAAGAGAAGATTGACAACAAGAAAATGCACTAGCAACCGATGTTTCTCATACCACTGAACACTTCCACCACCAACCAATGTTTTTCTTTTCTTATATACTTTGACAAACTTTAGTATTACCTACAGTCACAATTAGAAACGGATCAATGACATTCATATATGCATATGACATCAAACACTAATGGTGAAAAATTCAGATTGCACGGTGTTGGTCCAAAAGAGTGATCAATAACATGACTTTACAAATTCGATGTGCATACTTACAAATCTATCCAAGGAACCATCCAGGTCTTCTCTACTCTTTATTGTGTCAAGTATTTCCTTGTGGTTAGACTCACACACTTTCCACAAGTTCCTGTTTGCAAGTCTTCCCTTGTATTTGATCAAATGAATGTTGGTGGTGACGACAAGGTTCAAATAGTGAAGAATCTTCCAATGCATGTCAAAGTCCTCAAGTAACCAAACTGCAATATTCTTAATTGGATACCTCCGAAGCCATGTTCTAGTAACAACCACCAAACCTGTAGGATATTCTATATTTTCTCCATATATAACTGAGGCCTCCAATTTCTTTTTGTCCAAGATACAATGACACGGGTAATAATTTGTACCCTCTTCATTGTCTTCATCTGCAATCACCACATAAACATTCCCTACATTGATATGTTCATCTTGTTAGATGTATTTACTGAGCAACATAATAAAACCTATAAGTAAGATATATTACTTGGTTCTTATAGGTCTGATACATGATCAAAGTAAATGGATGATTTCATCTCAATGATTTGTAGAGCCGTCAGGAGTTGACAAGTGTCAAGTGGGGTTAGACTTCTTACAGACCATTTGTCAACCCACTCTTTTGACTCACAATCATTCCATGCTTGAAGTGTACATGTAGAAAAAAAGCATGCCATCTTCCACGTATGGATAATATAAGTACCTACATTGGAGCTTCTAAAAGAGTGTATCTCGCTCGATCTTATTAGTGTACAACAATTATCATATTTGGCAATGTTAGTATCATCTACTAAATGAAAAAATCTACAAAATAAAGAATTACCTTCTCTAAATGGACCCATTGCACCATTGCACCACTCAATAATTGATCTTGCATATGTCAAATTTACACCATTTGTGTTATTTAACTCTTCTCGTGCTAGGGCTCTTTTGATACATGCACCTTCTCCATCATGCTCCCCCTTTCCATGCATGACCTCTGAGAAGTTCTACATATGCTAAACACCACTGATCCTATGCATCCTGCTCAACCAATTAAACATTCTAGCGTTCTTGAATTGTGATGTACAATTATCTGACCATATGATATCCTAACTAAATGATATTCCCTTGCCAGCCAGATCAACATAAAATATATGAAAGCAACCTTGCACAAACTTAGTAGAATGCGTGCGATCATCACTTATGTAAAGTGATACTCCCTCAATAGTCTACTTTTTTCCTTTGTACTATCATTTGCATGAATGAATGCTATATGAAAAAATAGAGCAACCTACGTGGAGTTGTAGTATTATGATTGCACCTCATTCTATGGTTGTAGTGTGTAGTTCTCAATGAAGTCGACAACTGAAATGATATGACGAAGTGGAAATGTGTCCTTCCATAACTTGAACTATGAGTCCAACCATTGTGCTCTGTGTGTATGCCTTGCATACTCAAAGACCACCTGATCATGAAAAATGCCCATAAACTGATACACTGGAATATTATCACTGACTAATTCACACTTTTTTGCTTCTTTCCCATCTTTTGGACTATATGCCACTGTCTTATATTTGCCAAATTCCACAATTTTGTCTCCAATTGTGTGTGTACTAGCCATGTGTTGGAAAATTGGAAAATGTTGCATGCCACCACAATGATCACATGTGACATCCAAACATGATTTTTTGGAAAAAAAATTGACCATCCTCTCTTTCACATAAAATGGAAGACAAAAATTTCCTTGATGATTTAGGTGGAGGCATTATGTTACATTCCTGCAAAATATTTTTAGTATGCATATCTACACATATACATTGATAAACATCATAATGGTTAGAAAAATCAATATGAACCCTATAACAACAAGTAATGCGTGTGTGATTTATTTTGACATAAAAATGCTTTAGCATTTCAAAATACCTTTGACATATTTTAATTTCAGGAAACTTCTATATAAAATCAACAAAAAATTGGGTTTGAGTGGTATCCAAATAATGCATTGGATGTGGCTCATGGATTTTCCTACCAATTCTCCTTCTTTTAATATCTCTTTGATTAGGAGAGGTCCTTGTGTTATCCTTCCAATAATTCACTATTAAAGATCTCAAGCCTTGAGCAATTCTCGTATCTTTCCATGGCACTCTACCCGAGAATGCCCATAAATCATTGCTATTTGGATCCTCCACTCTTTCACACCTTCCTTTGGCTCTCATTAGAGATGATCTACTTATTCTCATAGACTTACTTGCCTTTGTAAGGTTCACCTTGTTCCTTGTTTGATGGCTTAATAGTGTTGTTGTCATCACACGTCGTGTGGCACAACTATCCTTTGTGCGTGAGGTAGAACCCATGCTCTCGTATGCACTCTTCAAAGTTCTTTACAATGAAAATTTCACTTGAGTCATTTGAAACTCTTTTCCCAGGAACCTTCATGGTGGGCCTAAATTTGAGTTGCTCATCATTTCAACAAATAGTTGGCATCTTCCACCCTCACTTAGCTTCACAAAAAATAAACTCCATATCCTTTGTGCATATCTTTGACATGTACATTTCAGAATCTTATTAGGCATCCATTTCAAAACATTGGAATCAATATCAATAAAAAATGTAGGTTTTCTAAGAAAAAATCTAGGAGGATTTCTGAAATGTAAATTTGTGTCAACATCGGGGATAGATTGTATACCTTCAATTGGAGGTTCAATTGATGGCATACCTTGATATTGACATGTAAACAATGTTGTAAATCAAACTTGAGATGTTGTTTTTGGAGTGTGTTCAAATAGAGATGTATTTTCTGATGTACTTTCAAAATGCAATGTTGTTGATGGCGTGTCTTCAATTGGAGATGTGATTTCCAATGTACTTGGAAAAGCACATGTTGTTGCCGATGTGTCTTCAACTGGAGATGTGCATTGAGCTTCACCTATGGTTGATTATGTGCCCCTAACTTTGGTATCCATTCCTATCCTTCCACAAACTTTCCTCATTCATGCCCTTTGTTTTTCTAGTTTGACATCTTTCTTAGATTGCGCGAGAATTTTTGGCTATATGGGCTAGAATTCCTTTGCTTCATGAGCTACATTTTTTGATTCTCTTCTCCTTTCATTTTTAACTACACATTCTTTCAGTGTTAGAGGCTTCGGTAATTTCCTTGGCATGACCTTGAATGCTACATGTTCACAAACACACATAGAACAAAAGTAAGTAATGCATTTTACAAAAATATTGATATCATTGATTACATTGCATTAAATATGAAACACACCAAAGAATTTTATGAAAGAAGGTAGCGAACTGTTTGGAATTATCAAACACCTCTATGCTAGAAATGTTAGGAAAAATTTGATTTTGGATCAAATTTTCCTAATGCCAAGACTCAGAGGAGAAAAGAGATATGCCTTTCAAAAGTTTACAATTACAGTTCATTAAGATGCACATGTAATAAATTATAGAATTGAGAAATACGTTCAAACACAAATGACACTAGATTTACATGGGAAAACCCTGACAGGAGAAAAATCCACCACAACCTAGAAAGATCTCTTGTATTACAGTAAAAGAACTTTACATAGAAGTTTCAGACTCTCCTTCATAGGTGACAATTACTAGAGCAGAAAATTTCCCTGATCAACCTTATACAGAACAACCCTAACTCATGCTTCTCATATCAACATACAAAGATATTCACAAAGTAATCACACATCGATCATACAACCATCAAACCTTTTACCCTTTATGATTTTGGTGTGTTAGCATGCATAGGAAATGCCATGATCGATTCATTCTCTACACAACCGATTCGATTGAACTTCACTTGTAGACTAACCATAAAAACTTCTTAGGAATCCAAATGACCTCTGTCCAAGTTAGCAATCTCCACTGAACAATGTACATGTCAATAATCAATAGTTCTATGTATTTCCCCCTTCATATTCTACTTTTCATGGCCAGGGTCCACCAAGACATGCATACACTACTTGTGAAGTTTCAGAGAATCAAAAGGGAATCTACAATATTCCCAATAAATCTCCCGAAAAGAATTAACATGATGAAACATGTTCGAAGCCTGCACACCCCTCATGAGTCACTTGAGACCCACCATAAGAGGCATGAGACTAGTGAACACCATGATTAAGTCGACAAGTGTCAAGTGCTCAGTCAATTTTTCTTGCTTCACAAGAGTCTTTCAGTCCTCACCACAAAGGAGTGCGGAATAGAACAAGCACCGTTGGATTAAACACATCGCAACTGTAGATCAGGATCACCTTAATTGATACACTCTATTGTGGTCCCCACTGCTGTCAGAATCCAATTCGCTTTCATCTACCAACGGTCCATCGATGTAGCCTAGTGAAAAGTTCCACCGATAACCCCAAGTCACACCAATGTAGTGTTTATCGCATATCGACATATCGATGAGACAACACATTGTCACTCACTGATATGCGATCATTCTGCCAATGAAGCCAAGGTTCATCTCACTACCACCAAGGAGAAGGTAGGACTCTGTGGTATAGCAGAAAATACATGAAACAAAAAGTAAATTCATCAGGTCCTTAACAGAGGTTCAAGCCAGTAGATGCACATTTTCCAACAAGCTCCCACTTGATGAAGACTTACTAGCTTCCTCCAGACTTCAAACTTACTGAAGATCATAGGGCCCACGTCCCATCTAACTTGCACACCACCTAAAATTTTCTGTGCTCACTAGCTTTGTCAATGCATCATTAATATTATTTAGAGTATGCCCCTTCTCTAAACAGACCTTTCCATCCTCCACCATATCTCGATCAAAGTGATAATGCACATCGATATGTTTCATCCTGGCATGGAAAGTTGTATTTTTTGCCAAAAAAATGGCACTCTAACTGTCACAACAAATAATAATTTTCCCTACATCAAAACCAATATCAGAACACAATCTTCTAAGCCAAACAAATTCCTTATAGGAATGAGTTTCTTCCATGTACTCAGCCTTTGTAGTGGACAAAGCAACTACAGCTTGTCACTTGGTCATCAAACTAATTGCACTACCATTCAACATGAAAGTATATCCATTGGTGGACCTTCTACTGTCAATATCCCCTGCCCAGAATCCACATATCAATGAATGTTGAGAGTCCTTTGTGAACTAGTCAAATTGCCATGGTAACACAGATTATATTCTGAAGTTCCCCTCAGATATCTGAACACTCTTTTTACAACATCCTAATGTGTCCTTCCTAGATTCACTATAAATCTACTAAGAACTCCCACTATTTGGAAAATGTCAGGCCTTGTACAAACCATTGCATACATTAAACTACCAACTGCACTATCATAAGGCACTTTGGTCATGTCCTCCATCTCAGTAGGATATTTTGGACAATCTTCAATAGATAGCTTCATCCCCTACAAAACTAGAAAACCTACCTTCTTGCAATCATTCATACCAAATCTCTCCAGAACAATATTAATATACTTACTTTGGCTAAGCTAAAGTTTTCTTCTTTTTCTATCCCTGGTTATTTCCATCCCTAGAATACACCTAGCTGCAACAAGATCCTTCATTTAGAACTTTGCAGACAACTGATATTTTAGATCAGAAATCATTAAATTACTATTTCTTATGAACAACATATCATCAACATAAAGGGAAATAATAAGTACCCAATCATTTTTAGTCTTACAGTACACACAATGATTTATTTTTGATCTTACAAATCCCAATGAAAAAAAAATGTGTCAAATTTCTTGTACCACATCCTAGGCGATTGTTTCAAACCATACAAAGATTTTTTTTAACTCGCAAACCAGATTTTCTTTACCTTTTTCACAAAGTGCTCAGGCTGGGACATATAAATTTCTTCTTCAAGATCACCATGAAGAAACATTGTATTCGCATCGATCTTCTCAATCTCTAAATCATATGTTGCTGCAAGTGATTGAAGAAATCTAATAGATGTTAGCTTTGATACTACAGAAAAAATTTCCCCATAATCAATTCCCTCTACCTGGGAATAACCCTTTGCAACCAATCTCACTTTATACTTCTCAATACTGCCATCCAGACCAATTTTCTTTTGAAACACCCATTTGCAGCCCATAGGCTTTCTACCTTCAAGCAATCGAACCAGATCCAAAGTTTCATTTTTCCTTAATGATGCCATTTCTTCATTCATGGCTTCCAACCAATAATCTGAATCAGACATTTCAACTGCCTCTTTTACAGTCCTAGGCCCATTAGTATTAGTAAAAAATGTATATGCACAACTAGATTCTAACATAGAGAATCCATACCTATCAAGTTGTTTCTTCTCACGTGTAGACCTCCTCAGAGGCTAAGGCTGAGGTTGTGGTTCTTCTTCTTTTTCAGAACTCTTAGAGCTGCTCGAACTCTCCTCAGTTTTAGGTACACTTTCAATGTGTTGTTCCTCTCTTTCTACAGTTAGAGGTATCTCAACACCATCATTCTTTTCTTCTTTTTCTTTCATCTCTAACTGCAAATCCACTAAAGAAGGTTTCAGCTCCCGGAAGATTACACTTTTGTTGTACAATACGTTCTTAGTTATAGGATTCCAAATCTTGTATCCTTTCACACCAAGGCCATACCCAATGAAGATACATTTTTCATCTTTGTTATCCAATTTAGATCTCTTTACATCCGGCACATAAACATATGCTTCGTAGCCAAAGACATGAATATGTCAGAGAGAGGGCTTCTTACCAGACCAAGCTTCCATAGGCGTTTTGTCAACAAGTGCTGATGAAGGGGAAAAATTCAATAAGTAAAATGTTGTAGCCACAACCTCAGCCCAAAAATTCTGCTCTAGACCAACATTGCTCAACATACTTCTTTCCTTCTCCATCAGTGTCATGTTCAACCTTTCAGCAACTCCATTTTGCTGTGGAGTGTAAGGTGTTTTTTTATACCTCTTAATCCCATGCTCTTTGCAATACCTTCAAAACTCATCAAAAAAAAACTCACCACCATTGTCAATCCTTAGACACTTTATTTTACTTCCAGTCTAATTTTGCACAAGGTTTTTAAATTCATTAAAATGATTGAACACTTCTGATTTACCTTTTAAAAAGTACACAAATTCCCTTCTCGAATAATCATCAATAAAAGAAACATAATACTTAGAATTCAATAACAAAGAAACATCCACTGGACCACACACATCAGAATGAATATAATCCAGAACACTAGAATATTTATGAGGACTAGAGTAGAATGAAACACTGTGATGTTTACCATATATACAATGTTCTCAGAATTCAAATTCAAGATTACAATCATCAATCCCCTTGATCAGGATTTTAAACCTTTCTCACCAATGTGACCGACCCTTTGATGCCAAAGCATAGTATTTTCTGCTAAAAGTTTAACTTCCAAGGAATTTTCTCCAATAGGAACATTTTCATTCTTCTCTTCACGAACAACCTTTTGTGACCTTGTAGAGACACTATTGCATTGAATAGCCAGTGCATCCAGCTTGTATAGAGTACCAATTCGGGCACCCCTAGCCAGCACCATTGAGCTTCTAGTCATTTTATAGCCATTACTTGAGAATGAGACTTTCACTCCAACACTGTTCAACTTGCTTACAAAATGTAAGTTTTAAGCCAAACTTGGTATATGCATTACACCGTCAATTCCCTTAATTCTACCATCCGGAAACTGGATTTTGACTCTTCCATAGCCAACTATTTCCAGAGATGAATCACTTGCTAGATACACCTTTCCACCATCAAATTCTTCATACTTGGTAAACCAATCTCTATGAGATGTCACGTGGAAGGATGCTCCATAATCAATCAGCCAAACATCATCTGATGTGTGAGTTTCCAAGGCTGCAATGAAGGAATTTGCATCGCTCTGAGAAGAATCATTGTCAAAAGAATTCTTCTTCTTCTTTTTCTCCTCTTTGCAATCCTTTCAGACATGACCAGGCTGCCCACAATTCTAGCACTTCACCTTGGACTTCTTTCCAAGAGACTTTGATCTCCCTTCTTATTTTGATTTGGAATTCTTGTCCTTCTTCTTTCCTTTTTCTTTTGATCTACCTCGAATAGCTAGAGCCTCCTTCTCATCTCTTCTAATAATAAAGAAGCAACCACATATTCTATCTTGAAAGTGGTTGTCGTGCTCCCAATCGCCATCACCAAGTGATCCCGTGAATCCGGCAAAGAACGCAACAAGAGCATACAATGATCTTATGCATCAATCTTCACACCTACAGATGTTAACTGAGAAATCAACATGTAATATGTATTCAGATGATCAGCCATAGATGCCCCCTCCTGCATTTTAAAAGAATATAACTTCTTCCTTAAGAACAATTTATTTACCAAGGATTTACCCTGATAAATATCTGCAATCTTCTTCCACAACGAAGATACAGTCTTCTCTTCATGAATGTTCAAGAGAATAGAGTCTTCCAAATAGAGTCTTATCAACCCTTTAGCTTTTCGATTTGATAGTTCCCAATCTTTTTGCTTCATGCCTACAGGTTTCATTCCAGACATAACAATCCAAAGATCACGATCCACCAATAGGTCTTCCATTTTAAGTTTCCACAACTCAAAATTGTTGCCATTGAATTTCTCAATTTCAATCCTTCCAAACGTACTTCTCATTGCCATCTCAATTTGTAATTAGACAAATTCAAGACTTCTACAAAACTCCCACTTAATAGAAATTGATAGAAAAAATCCAACCTACCCACAAGGATAATACAACTAGCTAGGCTCTGATACCACTTGTTAGGAAAAAATCAATTGTGGAACAAATTTTCCTAATGCCAAGACTTAGAGGAGAAAAGAGACATGCCTTTCAAAATTTTACAATTACAGTTCATTAAGATGCACATGTAAGAAATTACAGAATTGAGAAATACATTCAAACACAAATGACACTAGATTTACGTGGGAAAACCCTTATGGGAGAAAAACCCACCACACCAAAGAAATATCTCTTTTATTATAGTAAACGAACTTTAAATATAAGTTTTAGAATCTCCTTCATAGGTGACAATTACTACAACAGAAAATTTCCCTGATCAACCTCATACTGAACAACCCTAACTCATGCTTCTCATCTCAGCATACAAATATATTCACAAACTGATCACACATCGGTCATACAACCATCAAACCTTTTACCCATTATGGTTCCAGTGTGTTACCATGCATAGGAAATACCATGATTGATTCATTCTCTACAAAACCGGTTCGATTCAACTTCCCCTACAGACAAACCGTCGAAACTTCTCAAGAATCCAAACGGCCTCTGTCCAAGTTAGAAACCTCCACTGAATGACGTACACATCAGTAGTCAATAGGTCCATGCATTTCCCCCTTCATATTCTTCTTGTCGTGGCCAGGGTCCACCAAGACATGCGTACACTACTTGAGAAGTTTCAGAGAATCAAAAGGGAATCTACAATATTCCCAATAAATATCTTGAAAATATGTAACATGACGACACATGTTTGAAGCTTGCACACCCCTCATCAGTCACTCAGGACCCACCACAAGAGGCATGGGACTAGCGAAAATCGCGATTAAGCCGACAAGTGTCAAATGCTCAGTCAATTCCGCTTGCTTCACAAGAATTTGTCGATCCTCACCACAAAGGAGCATGGAATAGAATGAGCACCATTGGATTAAACACATCACAACTGTAGATTAGGATCACCTTAACCAATACATTCTTTTGTGGTCCCCATTACCATTGAAATCCAATTCGCTTTCGTCTACCAACATTCCATCGATAACCCCAAGTCACACCGATGCAGTGTTTATTGCATATCGGCACATCAGTGAGAAAACACATTGTCACTCACCGATATGAAATCATTCAACCGATGAAGCCAAGGTTCATCATGCTAATGCCAAGGAGAAGGTAGGACTCCGTGATATAGTGGAAAAGACATGAAATAGAAAGTAAATTCATCAAGTCCTTAATAGAGGTTCAAGCCAGCAAGTTGAGGCACATTTTCCAACAAGACAACATTTTTCATACATGATGGAGTTAGATTTCTATAGGGTTAGATATTAGAGTAGGGATTTTGAGTGTGATTGAAGAGTTGGAAAAGTAGCTAGAGGTTGATGGAGTACATGTAGGGGTCCACAGTGAACTTGTACAAAGATTTAGAGGAAGGATCTTAATAGAATTACACACAACTTGATCACTTAACTTACCAAGAAACACCGTTTTTGATGTAGAGAGGGGTGGAAACCATTAAATACACCAAATCAATGAGAATCAATTAGATTCCAAAGCAAAATCACATGTTCAATTAAAAATCCCAACTTCTACCAAGCTTTCCCTTGTAGCATAGGTAACCCGGTTCAAGGGCCTTTTCATCAACATTTTCTAAAACAATTGATAAACTCAGGGATGATTAAGATACCCATTTGCAAGTTATAAAACATAGGTAAACCCCAACTTAAACTCCTTTGGACCAACGTTGACTTCCAATAGACCCAGCTTGGAAAAGGCTATTCAATTGGCCTAATTTACAAAGAGAGTACCTTTTAAACACTAGATATTCACTCAAACTCCTCCAAAAGTAGTATTTTATATGTCAAAACCTCTAATTTCCTAATTTTTTTCTAGGTCCAAGACCTCTAGACCCCTAATACACCAAACCCTCAATTTCAAGCAAAATACTTGGGGTTTTAATGAAAATCCTATCTCCCAGACCTGCCAAACCCATACAAAGCACCAAAAACACTTGCCAGACCCTACACATGGTGAAAAATAAATTACTTGGACAATCCTTCCCACATTTTGTCAAAACACCACTTGAAGCCCTCATTTTCACCATGAAAATACCTTGCTATAGTCCTAGAACATCATCCCAAACACCCAACCTTGACCCCACAACATTCTGAATAGGTTGTGCATGTATTTTACAAGTTAGAGGACTCATTCCTCAAGTTACAATAGGCACAAAAATTGGAATGGGTCGAATTACATCATGAAACCCTTTAATCCAAGAACACTGTGAAAGTAGGTAGCAATAGTAAAAACAAGATAACATTCGCTATACAAAGAGTTAGAACCTCTAAATAGGTGCCAATGAAAGCTAATTCATTAATCTACAAAATACAACTAGGTTTAGATCATCTTAGAGTCTGTAAAAGCCATACAACAAGAAGAAAAGTGAGAGAAACTAGTAAGTGAATGTGAATTGGTCAAATGAGCATTGAATTGAGGTTTTTGAGATTGAAGATTGTTTGAAACTGATCTAATTATGATTGTTGAAGGTTTTGTCTCCCTGCTCTACATCACAAACCAAGGGTATAAGTTGTTGCCACCTAAATAAAAACTAGATAATCTTGTGTTTATTGTTCTCAAAACCAAATTTATGATTGTCAACGAAGTCATGAACAATATGAATTCGAAGAAGGATTTGTGATGCTATATCTTATAATTATTCACTATTTCTTTGGAAATGAGGTAACTTAGAAAGAAAATAAGCATTCTCAATTCCATAAAATTTTCCTTTTTTTATTTATTTATTAGAAAGGTAAATGGTATGAATGAATGGAAACTTAAACTAACAACTATGTCAACTCACTTGAATTTATCTAAGCACATGTTCAATGAAGGTGATTTTTTTATGAAACAAAAAAGATTTAATGGACACTTGCATCAACATTGATGAAATCTATTAGGTTTTCCAAATAGTTGAAAATAATTTTTTTCTAAATTAGTGGAAAATAAAATGAAATAAAGTGAATTCCACTAGCCATGTTGGAAATGGACTACTATAAGCAATCCAAATAGAATTCATAAGTAAATTGGTGTTAAGTAAATGTCACGTTTTTCATTTTTTTGTTCTTCAAACTCGTAAAAAATATTTTTTTTATGCAAATCCCATCTAATTCAATGTTGAGTTCTATGTCCAATTGTTATGATTAATAAAACCATTAAATAAATTTAGTTTATGTTATCTTAAACAAACAAATATACTAAATATAAACATTTCAATATTACCAAAATGAATATATCACCTTAGATAATGTAAAATGATGTAGAAACTTTAAAATTTCTTCTTCTACGTTGTCTACCATGCAGATTGGTGGTAAAAAGGTGATGGATCAAGCATACATTGGTACAATATGAAGTCAAATGCGTAAAACAAGGCATTTTTGAATCGTAAAGTGTTCAACTAGACAAATGCAGAAGCATGTGGGCCTAAATAATAGGGTCAACCCCTATTTTATCATTTCAAGGTAAAACACATTTTGCACTCTCCAAATTTGGCGATCACAAAATGTGTTGTTTTGAAAGGGAGAGATTCCATAGCGAGAAAGGGAGTGACACTCGAGATAGAGAGAGAGGTGATAGGAGTGAGAGAGATTAGTCTAGGTAGTGTGGTAGAAATTGAGACTTGAGATGGATAAAGAGTTATCCAGTTACAATGTGGAAAAATACCCGACAACGGGAGAGGGGTTGGGAGGGATGAGACCCCAGAGATACAAAAAGACCAAAGGGAGAGAGAGAGAGAGGGAGTGTGGGAGAGGGGGTTGGAGTGAAATATATTTGTCTAGGTAGGGTGGGAGGTAAGTGAGGCCTGATACAGAGGGACTGTGAGAGAGGGTAATATAGTGACATAGATTAGTCTAGGTAGCATTAGAGGGAGTGAGACCCAAGAGAGACAAACTTGAGAGGGAGAGATTTATTCAGTTATGGTGGGGGGAAGACCTAAGAGAGGGAGTGGGAGAGAGAGGTAGTGGGATTCTTAAACCATAAACCCTTAACCCTCTACCCTCTACCCTAAACCCCCCCTCTCTCTCTCAACCCTACATCATCTACCCTTAAATCTTAAATCCCTTCACCCTTCACCCTTGAACCCTAATCCCTCAACCCCCATACCCTCTTAATCCATAAACCCTTAAACCCTAATCCCTCAACCCCTATACCCTCTTAATCCCTTAACCCTCAACCCTTAAACCCTAATCCCTCAACCACTATACCCTCTTAATCCCTCAACCCTCTACCCTTAAACCCTAATCCCTCAACCCCTATACACTCTTAATCCCTGAACCCTTAACCCTCAACCCTTACACCATAATCCCTCAACCCTCAACCCTTAACCCTTAAACCCTAATCCCTCAACCCTCAACCTTTAAACCCTAATCCTTTAACCCCTATACCCTCTTAATCCCTGAACCCTCAACCCCTATACCCTCTTAATCCCTCAACCCCTCTACCCTCTACCCTTAAACCCTAACCCCTATATGCTCTTATTCCCTCAACCTTTAAACCCTATACCCTGAACCCCTACACCCTTAACCCTCTACCCTCTACCCTCAACAACCCCCCTCTCTCTCAACCCTACACCATCTACCCTTAAACCATAAATTATAATCCCTAAACCCTAAACCCTCTACCCTTAACCCTTAATCCATAAAACCTAAATGCTAAACCCTCTACCCTTAACCAGGTTAAACTCTAAACACTTAAACCATAAATCATAATACCTAAACCCTACACTCTAAACACTCTACTTGAGAGGGAGAGAGAGGGAGAGGGAGAGGAAGAGGGAGAGAGATATAGGGAGTGAGAGAGCAAGGGAGTGGAAGAGAGATAGAGGGATTGACTGTGATAGGGAAAGGGGGTAGGAGGGGGAGACTTGACAAAGAGAGAGAGGGAGAGGGGGTATGAGGGAGGTACTTGAGAGAGATAAAGAGGGAGAGGGGATGGGAGGGAGAGACCTGAGAGAGACAAAGTGGGAGAGAGATATAGGGAGTGAGAGAGAGAGGGAGTGGGAGAGAGAGAGAGAGGAGAGAGAGAGAGGAGAGAGAAAGAGGTAGGAGGAGAGACCTAAGAGGGAGAGAGAGGGGGGTATAAGTGTGGGAGGGAGGAAACCCGGGGAGAGAGAGAGGGAGAGACTTAGATATGGAGAGGTGGGGTGGGAGGAGAGGAGTACTTGGAGATGAAAAAGGAGAGATGGAGAGAGAGAGAGAGACAGAGAGAGAGGAGTTGAGGGGGCGGGAGGGAGACACCAGGAGAGGTAGTGGTGAGAGACATGTGGGACAGAGAGAGGAGGAGAGAGACAAAGAGATACCTAACAGAGGGAGAGGGGGTAGAAGGGAGAGACTTGAGAGAGAGAGAGGGAGGGAGAGGGAGTGGGAGGGAGAGACTTGAGAGAGAGGGGGAGGGACAGATAGTGGGAGAGAGAGAGAGGGACTTGAGAGAGAGAGAGGGAGGGCGAGGGGGTGGGAGGGAGAGACTTGAGAGAGGGGGGACGGACAGAGAGTGGGAGAGAGATAG
>CM021104.1:265585552-265609134 GCA_007115665.2 Sequoiadendron giganteum | reverse complement strand
TTTAATCCCTCAACCCCTATACCCTCTGAATCCCTCAACCCTTAACCCTTAAAACCTAATCCCTCAACCCCTATAACCTATTAATCCCTCATCCCTAAACACTAAACCCTTAAACCCTAACCCATAAACTCTCTACCCTCTACCGCCAATCCTCTAACCTCTACCCTCAACCCTAATCCCCCAAACCTTAAACCAACTTAGTAAACTCTCTACCCTAATCTCTCAACCCTCTTGACCCTTAAACCGTCAATCCTTAAACCCTTATACACTCAACCCTAAATCCTAGACCCTCAACCCTAACCCCTTAAGCCCTAAATTGTTAAACCCTCTACCCTCTACTCTCTACCCTCTACCCTCTAACCTATACCCTTAACCTAATAATATCTACCCTAAACCCTAATCCCTCAACCCTTAATCCCTCAACCCTTAATCCCTCAACCCCTATAACCTCTACCCTATATATTGGACCCTCAACCCTAATCCCTTGACCCTATACCTTAAACTCTCTACCCTTTACTGTATATATTAAACACTCAACCCTCAATTCTCAAACCTCAACCCTTAATCCCTCAACCCTCAATCCTTAAACCCTAAACCCTCTACCCCTTACATTGGACCATGAACCTAATCCTTCAACCATATACCCTCAAACCTATACCCTAAACCCTCTACCCTCAACTAAGTAAACCCTTAACCCTAAACCCTTAACCCCAAACCCTTCAGCCCTAAATTCTTAAACCTTAAACCTTCTACCCTATACCCTCAACCCTTAAACCTTAATACCCTAGAAACCATCAACCCTATAGGTCCTCCACCCTAATCCCTCAGCCCTATACCCTCAACCCCTATCACTTTCTCTCTATCTATACATCTCACCTCTCCCTCCTTCCGTCCCTCCCACCCTCTCTAATTGTCTCTATCTATCATCTCCCTCTTTCTGCATACCTCTCGTTCAATCAATCCCTACCACCCTCTCTCACTCCCTCTATCCATCTCTCTTTATGTCCCTCCCATTCCATCCCACTCTCTCCCACTACCTCTCTTCCCCTCTCTCTCATGTCTCTTCCTCCCACCCCCTCTCTCTCTAAGGTCTCTCCCTCTGCCAACCTACCTAGGTAACTCTCTCTTGGTCTCTCTCCCCTCTCTCTATCTATCCCTCCAGCCGTACCTAGATAAGTCCCTCTCATTCCACCCCCATCTTTCTCTACCTCTATCAGGTCACTCCCTCTCACACCATCTCCCTCTCTCAGGTCTCTCACTCACACTCCCTCTCTCTCCCACTCCCTCTCTCTCACACTCCATCTATCTCACACTCCCTCTCACTACCTATCTCTCAAGTCTCTCCTTCTCACCCCCCTCACACTCCCAAGTCTCTTCCTCTCACCCCCCTCACACTCTCAAGTCTCTTCCTTTCGCACCCTACCTACATAACTCTCTCTTTCTCTCTCTATCTCTCTCTCCCCCCTCTCCCTCTCCCTCAATTCTCTCTCTCCCACCCCCCTCTCTCTCTCTCCCTCTCCCTCAATTCTATCTCTCCCACCCTCTCTCTTTCTCCCTCCCTCTATCCCTCCCACCCTACCTAGCCAAGCCCCCCTCAATCCAACCCCTTCTCTCCCACTCCCTCTCTCTTAAACTCTCACTTCCACCCCCTCTCCATCTCTCTAGACTCTCTCTAAATTATCCCTTTTTCTAAAGACATACATAAGTGAATACATACAAGCATAATACATATGTACATATAATCTTACATCCATACAAGCATACATACATACATGACATACATTAATATATTGGCATTTAACATAACGTAATACACAACACAAGCGCATTATAATGCACTCGCGTTATGTGTTAGTTGACATGTTCCCCGCAGAAACAAAAACCATGTCAAAAGTGAGATATAACGCGAGCGCATTATAACGCGCTCATGTTATATCTTTCTTTGGGAATTCCTGAGCCTTAGGATTGTTATTTGCCTTGGAATACCAACCCAAAGGCTTGGAGGGAATTCCCAATGACCAAAGATGTGTTTTTAAAAAATCCACCATATTTCTCATAATTGAGTTCGTGCTCACCGTCAGGATTGCATGTGGTTCAATATCAAAAAAATTGAACACATGGGTAATGTTAGGTTATCTCTTAGCTATCCAATGATGTAATTTTTTTCACTTTCGGAAAATGTTAAGTCTTTCATCCATAATTTATTTTATCTTCATGTCTTTTTTTTGCCAAAAAGCAGTGTTTGGTATTTTTTTTGTTATAAATTAACCATTCATCAATTTTTCAAATCAATTACAGTTTTAGAAACTAGACTCCATTCTACAAAATTAAAAAATTAAAAAAAAAACAAATCAATTAGTTTCCAAAATTTGTAGGGGTAGCACGGCCAAAATTCTATTTTTAGGATATGTCCACTTTGCAAATTAGTAAAAAATCAAATATTCATTAAAAAATTATCAGAAAAATCATGCATCAACTACATACTGTTAGCTAACTTCTAACCATTGCGATTTTAAAAATACTAAAATAAAGTTCATCATACGAATGTCGTACAAGAGTTGCTATGTTATGTTTTTCTGACAAAAAAAACACCAATTTGCATACATCCCTCATTTGAACCCCTTAATCTCAACCATTTTCAAAATAAATTAGTAGTTTAGAAAGTAGACTTAGAGCACTTGAATCCTTATTTTTGTTCCATCTCAAAATTTTGAGTCTACGTATCCTCAATTTCATGTCT
The DNA here is from genome assembly GCA_007115665.2 of Sequoiadendron giganteum. NCBI lineage: Eukaryota > Viridiplantae > Streptophyta > Pinopsida > Cupressales > Cupressaceae > Sequoiadendron > Sequoiadendron giganteum. The sequence continues at coordinate 265,606,394 of CM021104.1, read as the reverse complement.
AAGGTTAGAATTTCCTGATTTCAAAAAAAATTTGTCCACTTAAGTCCCCTTTTTGTGAACCATCTTGGTGCACTTACCCCTAAGATCTATTCCTACACTTACAAAATAAACAATTTGAAATACTAAATTCAAGAACATGAAAATAAAGTAAATAAACAATTGAATTCAATAATGAAACCATTACCCCTATCATATAAAAGTGTGTTCACTTGATGTTGGATTGATCATATCACTATGAAGCCTCCATAGTTTTTTTGCAAGAGCTTGATGAATTATGCGTTGTGTGTTGGTTGATCGAAGATATGTGTTGAAGCTCTAACAATGGTGGTTGTGAATGTCGATAGTACTTCGTTGTGTAGATGATGTTGAATTTTTTATCGTTATTTGTGAGGAAAGAGGTTTGTTATATAAAAAAAGTGATTTGAAATGGATGATCAAGATTAAACAATGTTGCATCAAGATCGACGATTGAAAGTTGTTGAGAGGATTTAGACATGAAAATATTGTGCAAAGTAGATTTCACAATTTGTGTGATTGAGGAATAGATTGGTTAGTCAAGATTTAGACCGATTAGTTAGGATTTAGATCGATCAGTGAGGAGATCGTAACTTGCTCCATCAAAAATAGATGGATCAGTTAGGAATAGATTGAGAAATTAGGGGATCATAATTTACTCAATCGGAGAAAGTGGTTGAGAATGAATAATTAATTGATTTTAATTGATTTATTTAATTAATTCATTTTGGAGTTGAATGTGCAAATCAAGTTTGACTTTTTGCAAACAAAGTTGCATTATTTTGATTTGATTTTTGATGATGTTTTGAATAGTTTGGTTTAATTATTCAAATTTGGAGGGAAAGTTTGTTAATTAAATTATTATGATTTAATAATTTAATCGACTTAGGGGAATAAAGTGATTTAGCGATGTAATTAAATAATTGATGTTATTTAACTAATCAAGACGAAGTAAAGTTAGATTAGGACTTTATTAAATAAATGTAATTTATTTAATTGGTTGAAATGATGAAAATGTGAATTAATTAAATAATGTTCTTTTATTCAATTAATAGCAGAAATAGGGTTTTCGGACTTTATTAAACAAATGGACTTTCTTTAATTAGTCAAAAATTATGGAAAAGTGAATTAATTAAATAATACTGTATTATTCAATTAATAGGGGAAATTAGGGTTTTGATGTGTAATGACGTGAAATGCAGTGATGTTTGATGATAATGATGTCAATGATGTGAGAATGGAATTTAGGGTGTGTGATAAGGGCTAGGTAAATTTTACATGTCTACAAATATCAATTAAAGTCTCAATTCTATTCAAGAGTGATATACAATTGAACATTGAAAAGGAAACAAGCTTTTGAAAAACTCAAATTTTTGAGGATTTTGATGCAAGAAGAAGCAAAGGCTACATAATTAGGTAGAACTCCTCCATTCGAATCTAAATTTTTTAGGTATGTGGTCTTTACACATTTTCTTTATATTTTCCTTCATTCTATTTTGGATTTCTTTGATTTTGTTATTTTTCATTTTCCATGTTCATCATTATTATTATTTCATTATAACCTTTAGCTTGTCAATGCACATTTTCAATTACACAATTCCTTGCACTTGCCAATTAAATTTTTAAACCACATCTCTTTGAGGAATTTTGTTAAACAATTGACCTACCTTGTGTATAATTCCACATTTTGTATACACATATATATGAGAGAAGTTATAAGTATGTAAAATAATACATAATTTCTTAATCATTTTCTATGAATGTGCATACCCCTTTCCAAAGCTTTCATTTTGGTATAGGTTGGGGGATGTTGGAAAATGTAGTGGAATTTGTTTTTACACCTAGAAATTGCATATGCTTGAAATTTTATAAATCCTTTTCAACAAATCCATTTTGTTCATATCCTACAATCATTCTAGTCCATGATGACATAACTCATTGACATATTTTGTCAAATAGTTCTACCAAGAAGTTGATTGCCTTGTTTATGCTACCAAAATTTCCATACATGTCTACCAAAGCATTTTATCAAACAACATAGACAAGGTAATGAGTTGTTTGAAGAAATGCCTCAAAGAAATGGGGTCTCATGGTGATGTGCATTTTTTAAAACAACTGATTGCATTGTCTATGCTACCGAATTTTCCATACATGTCTCTACAAAATTGGAATATACTCCTCCCACACTGATAGATCTTTGAATCTATTTTGGTTTTCATCTCTATTTCTAAACTTACCTCATTACTAATGTTATGATATATTTTTAATGTTTCCTTGATTAGTCTACCTACAAGGGATTGTAACCCTTCTCTCCACTATTTCAAAACTCTTTATTCAAGGCTAAATTAGCAACATGGGGAAAGGTTAATCCTATCTTGCAATCATGGCATGCCACAAGACCAAGACCACATTTCTATGAGGCATTTTTATAAACAACCCCCTACCTTGACAACCCTACCTCATTGACAAGCTAGTGAGGTCACTAGCTTGTTAGTTCTCACATGAATTACATGAAACCACATTTCTCTAAGGCATTTTCTCAAACAACCCCCTACCTTGTCAACCCTACCGCATTGACAAGCTACTGAGATCACTAGCTTGTCAAAGGAACCACATTTTGCATACATTTCTACAAAAAAATTAATGTGAAACAATTCATATTCCTTGTCCATGCTTCCATTTTGATCCTATATTAAAATCATGGCATGCAACATGACCACACTTATTTAAGGCATTGGATCCAAAAAATCATGTGAGCATTGAAAAGCTAGTGAGCTCACTAGCTTGTCAAAGGTACCACATTTTGCATACATGTCTACCAAAACATTAATGTCAAAGAATTAACATACCTTGTCCATTCTTCCATTTTAAGCCTATCTTACAATCATGGCATGCCACATGACCACATTTCTTGAAGGCATTGGATCCAAAAATTCATATGAGCATTGACAAGCTACTGAGCTTGTAGCTTGTCAAAGGTACTACATTTTTCATACATGTCTACCAAAAAATTAATGTAAGAAAATTCACATGCCTTGTCCATTCTTCCATTTTGGGCCTATATTGCAATCATGGTGTAGACACATAAAAATGACCTAGGCCTACAAGCTCTATTTTACAACTTTTGTCCTAGCATAATTATGACATTTTAATTATGTTTGTGGCCCACCTTTGACTATTAATTAAATAATTCACAAATATTTAATTAATTCATATCTTTTTATTCTTCATGATTATTAAATAAATAGATTTTATTTATTTATTTAATGTATCACTAACTATCTAAAGTCTTCTCGTAATTAAATAAATTTCTCAATTTATTTAATTAATCTTTGCCATTTATGTCTTCCTAATTATTAAATAAATATATCTTATTTATTTATTTAATATGTAACAAATTCTTAACTCTTCTTATAATTAAATAGATTTATTAATTTATTTAATTATTGGACCCATTCTCTAAATTAAATAATTATTTCTAATTATTTAATTGCCTTATTTGACATTTCCCTCATTTTAAATAAAATAATTAATTAAAAATGGCCTCACATGGTTAATTGCCACTTCTTTTAGTAAATAATCTCAAAGTCAATTATTTACTATCACACTAAATCCATATTTTGAATTAATTTTAATTCAAAATGGTAATATTCTTCTATAAATCAAGTAATTGCTAAAATTATTGATTTTCCAAATCTCATCTTCTTGTTCAAACTTGATCTTCTTGATTTTAATAATTTTCATTTCAGTGGCACACCTATTCTCCATTGTTGATTTAATTTCTTAAATTAAATCTTGTCCACTCATTTTGAAATCTTACCCTAACCCTAATTACGAGTTTCCATTTTGAATCTTGACCATTGATTCTAGGGCATTTCTCAATCTTTAATCTCATCCGTCCATCCAAAATTGCATTTTCTAAAAAATGCCAATTTTGTCCTCATTTCAACATCTCTTAATATCTTGAAAGTTATTTTACATCTTCTTGATCTTAATATATTCTCATCATTTATCCATTTTACTTTGCATATATTATTTTACATTCTCTTGCATAGTAGTTTAAATCCTTCAACACTTTGCTTAGGAGTAGGCAATAATATAGATTTGCTCATCAAAATCTGAGGGCAACACTTCACGTTTCAGCAAGCTAGAAGGTACAATGGAAGTCAGCCATGGAGGATGAAGGACTTGGGTGAGATCTCTCCTTTTGTTCTTTACTTATTTCTTTTAATTTCATTGAATATTGTGGATCTATGTATTTGCATGTAATATACTAACCTTTTAATCTAATAGAAAAATCCATAGTTATACATAGCATTCAACATGACCATATTTCTTTAAGGCATTGGATCTAGACATTCATGCGAGCATTGAAAAGCTAGTGATCTCACTAGCTTGTCAATGTGGTAGGGTTGACAAGGTAAGGGTAGTTTGAAAAATGCCTCGTAGAAATGTAGTCTCACGATGTTGTATTTTGAGCCTATCTTGCAATCATGGCATGCCACATGACCACATTTCTTTAAGGAATTTATTTTTATGGATTAATTTTTTAGGAACTAACATTTTTATATTTATCATGCTCTAGGTACAATTATCCACCATGTTGAGGAAACGAAAAAAGGAATAAACCAACACAAAAAGAGTATGAAACTACTAAAGAAAAGAAAAAAGAATGGATGAGGCAACATCGTCAAAGGAAGAAACTGGATACGATTGATGAAAACAATCTAGTTGAAGAGGAACCTCAACCATCAAAAAGAGAAAAGGCATTGGCAGTATAAAGGGCACAAATGCAAAAGAATCATGCTAAGATAGATTTGAATACCATAGTTGGAGACACACCCTTTATTGCAAGTGAATAATGAGGGACACCATCTACCACAAGTGAATATGGAGGGACACCATCTAAAGCAAGTGAATATGGAGGGACACCATCCACCACATTTCAAGTTAAGAGTACATCATCACTCACATTTGAGGAAGAAGCTAAGTCGTCATCCCCATGTCAACCTCAAGGTATGTCATCTATTCCACCCTCGATCGAAGGTACACGATCTAGTCCATCTAACTTAAATATTGATGAAATTCCTAATGTTGAGATTTATGTACCTAGGAGAAAACCATCTAGAGTTTTGCAATAAAAGCCAAAGTTTTTGATTAATATTGATGAGAATATTTTTCAGCCAATGGAAGGTAAGATTCCAAAATGCACTTGTAGAAGATATGTTTATAAGATTTCAAAAAATTTCTTTGAAAAGTTAAATGAGATTGCAAGATGTCAACTATTTGTTGAAATGATGCAAGGTATAAAGTATGGAAACATCATGAATATTCTTGGGTTGAGAACTAGTGGAACCCCTAAAAATTTTCATGGTTCCACTAAATTTTATGGTCAAATCCTGATAACCACAGTATTGAATGTCATTGGGGTTGGGGTTTTATAATTTCTATTCATGGCTATACCCTTGTTTGGTGTTTGAGCTTCTATTTTTGAGTTAACTAGTTGTATTTGGTTACCGTTCATTTCATAATCCCTCATGGCCTGAAGCCCCCATCATTAGTTTCCCTGTCGTGGCTAGGAGGCCCTCCTTTTAAAATAGATTTATGCCCACGTGCTTCAAGAAATTTTTAGTTAAGTCATCCACAGTCTTTGGCCTATTGCATTTTCATTTGGAAATGCCCATGTCTAACTTGCAATGAGCAATGCTATTTCTTTTCCACTATTCGGCCTTCATCGCCCCTTGCATGTTCAGTCACCGCCGCTAGGAAGCAACACCCGATGAGAGATGCAGTTAATATTTTAACTCACCATTGACCTTTTAACTATCACTGGTTGTTTTGTGCAAACTATAGGTGAAATCGCGACCATCGATGTGTGAGTTATCTCCCATTGCTTGGAAATGAATCTTCACCGGTTGACATCGGCCAAGGGAGGGACAATGTTTGATGAGTGATGAAAAGTGTAGCTAGTGGCCAAGATTCCTTTGTGGTTAAAATCGATGGCTTGTGTCCCATTGCTAGGCTTCTCACTATCTCCGGTTGCTCTCTATTTTTCAAAATGGAACTTGTGACCACCGATGGATTGAGTGTCTCCCCATCATGTGGGCTCGGTGTATCGTAGGTTAGGGTTATTTGGTCATGTACAATCTTGTGATGGGCAATATAAATGACTACCTTTAATCAAGATTCTTCTAGGGTCAAGATCGACAATTAATATCTCATCGGTGGCCTTGCTGCCATCGCTTAATGAGGCTTCAAGACTGAAGATAAATAGGTGATGGGTGATGTAACTTGTTTTGTGGCCCAGATTTACCCACGATCATCAAGATCGACGTCGTGCATGTTGAGGATGATGGAGTAAGGATATAGATGGGTACATGGAAATTTTAAATCATTTCATCGATGTTTCTAAGTATGATCAATAAAGAAAGTGGTAATCTTTAATGAGCCTCATTGATCAAGTTTTAAATCCTAGGCGATCAACAGTTGAGCTTCGAGATGTAGTGATTGAGTTTTTTCTCATGGGAGCAAACCAAGATGGCCATTAATTGCAACATGTTTTCAATTTGTCTATTTAATGAGGATTTTATGTTGTTCGTTCACTCATCTACATTTATCAAGCCTCATAAATCATTTAGACAGGTGTTGGGGGAAGTGAATTGTGGGCACTTAAGGGTTTCTCATGATGATGGTTGTTTGATATTTACTAGTACGTAAATATAGATGTGTGTGGTTTTTTTTGCGGTTTGATATTCTTTATGTGTCTGGTGCTTGTGGGGTTTTCGTTATCTACACGTGGGAGTCTTCAGGGATTCTGCTTGGATATTATAGGATCATTGCATTCACCTACGACATTGTTTTATTTATAATTTGAGTTATGTTTAGCTGTCAAACGACATGACTTTTTGAAAGGGGTTTGTAGCTTGTTTCCTTTCATATATAAGAGAGATTGATACCCCAATAGGAGATCAATGAATCATCACATCATTTTTAATTAGACTTTAGAGTAGAAAATAGTAAGAAGATATATAATAGATTGCACCAATTTTCCCATCCATCTCATATCATAAACTATTTTTATAATGCATATCATTTGAACTTTGAAGATCAATACAATGGAGAAGGTTACACATATTTACTGATTTTCTTTCAAGTGTTCAACTATTGTGGATTCATATGCTTATAAGTTATTAACTTATTTGGCTATCTTTAAAGTGGTTGTTTATGTTATTCAAATTGAGTGTGTGGAAGTACATTTAATTTGTCAGTACATTGAATTTGAATTCTTCAGGAATAGGGGTTGTGACCATGGGTTTTTTGATTTATTTATGGAAATGATCATTGATCATGTAGTAATGTGGACCATAAAATGGATATTTTCACACAAATCTCTGCAATTTGTGCTAATCATAAAATCAAATGTACTATATTTTTGCAGTATGTGGGATGTGGGTGAGGTGTAAGTTGGTGGATACTGATCAGGATTTTTAGTCAAAACATAATAGAATCTAACACTTCAACATCCATAACTTAGAAGCTCTACCAAGAAGTAAATATAATGAGCTAACAATTCAACATCCATAACTTGGAAGCTCTACCAAGAAGTAAATATAATGAGCTAACAGTTCATCACTAGTTCAAATGATAAAATAAATAATATAGAATCCAGATAATTGAACATCATCACATTATTGAAGTCTGAATTTGAGCTTTCTAATTGAATTTCATATGGAGTACATATTGGCATTGGCAATGCAAAATCTTGCCAATGCCCAAAGACAAGTCTGCACAGAGCTAAGTTGGAACTTTGAAACTCATATTATCAAAGATTGAAAATAATAAATCAAGCCACTATATCAAATTTTCTAGCAACTTCCACTCATCAGGTGGTGGAATTGACATTTTCTCTAACTGATGTTGTTTGACTTGAATTTTTGCTAACATTTCAAGATTGTAATCGGAAATGGAACCTGTCTTGAATTCTTCAGTCAATTTTGTATTCAAGGTTATCAGTGTTTTGATGGAATCCAAATAGTTCACATCTGGGTTCTGAGGAAACTGGTCCAACTCCAAATCAATCTTCCTTGCACCTTCCATCTTCTTTCTGAAACCATCCTTTCCAATGAATTGCTCATTTGTGTCAAAAGCCTCTGGAAAACCACGCTCTATGAAGTTCCTTAACTATTCATCCACCACCTTCATCTTGTCTGCAACCAAATGTAAATATTCCTTTGTTCCACACATTCTCGAACAATTTTCAATGATATATGACAACTTCATTGAGGTTTCAATCTGATTAGTAATCCCTTTTGATTTCAGATCATTGTCACTGGCTTTGTAGACTGTTTATAGAACTTGATTTGCAAATTTCTCTAATTCCAACACCTTTTTGTTGTCCACTAAATATTTGTTGATCTTCTTATAATGTTGTCTAATAGCATCAATCAATTCAAACATGTCACACAAATGATCAAACCTCTACATTATTTCATCCTAGATCTTCTGTTTCATATGCCTCATTGTATCTCTACAAAATGCAGATAACTTATTTTGAGAAGACTTAATTTCTTCTTTTTCTTCTATCAGCTCTGTCTCCAATCTTTCATTTGTTTTTCTTTGTTTCTCCAATTTTTGTTCCCACTGTGCATTTCCATTCACAATGTTTAGTCTTAATTTGTTTGAAGTGGATTTTTCCTCATCATATTTCTTGTTTCTCTCATCTAGCCTTCACTTCAGGCCATTCACTTCTCTCTCATTTGATTTATCCTCTTTGCTTGTTGATGTAGAGGCAGATTTTATTATTCTTTTTTCTAATTCATTGCTCTTGTTATCTGTTGCTTTCCTTTTTTCTTTCTCACTTGCTAGGTCTTCCTGTAACTTTTCTATCTGGTTCTGCAACCTTTTCTTCTCTCTATCTTACTTTATCAATGATGTGTACACCAATTCACTATTCTTCTTTGATACATTAATTTTGTCAGTATTTTTCAGGCCAGAAAAATCCAATTGAAAATTGGTTACTTGGTATTCAGATTGATCCATCTGATTTGTTGGTTTATTTTGAACTGTGGGAACAACAATTGTGTAATCCATGATTTTTTTATTTGTGTCAAATGTGGGTAATACCATGGTTGTTGTAGGCTCTGAAGTTACTATAGATGCACTCTCCATCAGTTGCTTCTTTTCTTTTTTATTCAAGTCTGATTTATTTTTAAACTCTTTAATGAAATCATAACCTAGGGAGGCAGGCACAATGGAATGCTTGAATGGCGAAGGAATAGGAGTACTTGTAGTTGCTAATGATGTCACACCCACACTAACAAGAATTGGGGGAGTTTCTAGAGATAACTCCTTTGTGGTACTGGTGGATCCACTGATAGGGTGACTTGGACCTGTCAAAATCCTTTGCCTCTTTTTATTTCCTTGATCACCTAGTGTTTTTATGGTATCTTTTATTGTTTTCCTCTTAGTATTATGTGTAATTTTTCGTTCTAATAGATGTTGACCACTACTAGTACTACTACCCATACAATCACCACCAATGGAACTACCACTTGCACTGAGCTTTCCACCAAGGGCATGCCCTTGTTGTGATTGTATCTGACCATGAGGATGAAGATTATAAGCTCTAAAAAAATGATTTTGACTTGTATGGCCTTGGTCTACTTTTTCATCTCCATGCCCAAGGCTAGATTTATCACCTATTTTTCTATGCTCAACACCTGTAATTGTCTAAGGGCCTTGTCCTTTGGACCCCAAAGGACCACCTTCATAACCAATTTTTTCAAGTATGGATGCTCCTAAAGTATATGTTGAAGCATATTCTTCTTTTGCGACATCACTTAAACTAGGTTTGTATTTGGCATGGCTTCGTTCTTCTTCTTCCCTATCAATATCATCATTAGATTCATCATCAGATTCAACACTTCCTTTGCTTTCATGTTGATCAGGATGCTCTATATTCCACAATTTTCTAAACTCTTTATCTTCTTTGTTAGCTCCATACTCTGCAAGAGATCTTGGATCACCTAGGTCCTTCCTCATGATGGCACTCTCAAATTTTGCAAATTTGAGATGCCTATTTCAAAATTTTGCTTCTACACTTTCAGAAGTGCACCTAGACAATCAGTCCTCACTGACCCACTTTGGAGGCTTGAAATTTAAAGCCCATTGATTTTCATGCAAAACCCAGTTGCAGACATACTCTGTAGACATATGTGAGCAGGCATGTCAAATTTTAGCTTCCCACGATGAGTTCTGACAGTGTTTCAAAAAGTGAAGCTGGAAGGTTTTTACACTGTTCTGCTGTTTGCAGACTGTTTGTTTTGTGAAGTTGCTTCTTGTTTGAGCTTGGTTTTCACAACCAGTTCACTGTCATTTCAGAACGAATGTTGTTCCATATTCCCCATATCAACATGATCTCACATGTCAGTTTTCAGAATTTCATGATCTGATTTGCTATTTTTAGCAAATCGAAACCAAATGCAGATTGTTCTATTTTGCAGCTCCATTCCTGACAACCTTTTTGAGAGGCCAACTTCGACCATCAATGAATTTTGATCGGTGATGTTTCAAAGCAATTCATTTTGCACACATGCTCAGGGTATCTAAATGTTCCACTGTGTCTTACAGCAGCTCGTTAGGAGTTGTTTCAGTATGTTTACAAATTAGGAGTTGGGTGTGTTCTAATTGGTTTAGAACAGCCGCTGTTTCAGAAAGGGTCAACTGAGCAAATTGACGGTTTAATATTTTCCACCTCATGATACATTTCTCTGATCTGTCTTTTGCATTGTACTGATGGATCAAATGACTATGTGCCTACAAGTTTTTATGGTTTCATGAGGTCGTTTGAATGGTTTCCCAGACTGATTCCTGAGGCAACTTGACCTATTTTGGCCATTTTCCAAAAGTGTAAGAAAATAGTTTCTAATTGCGATCCAGTTCTTTTTTTAACTTCCGAGGTATTCAAAAGGCAGTACCGGATCGTTTGAGCCTGTAACTTGTTTCAAAATGATTTTTTTTTTTAGTCGGGCCACATGGGGCCCGACATGCTTTGCATTATTGTGGAGCTGTAAATGTTAAGTTTGGTCAAGCATGATACTGAGAAGGAAAATCAATTATACATGCTTATATTGGTCAAAGTTTTATTGCTAATAAATTTTTAAATGCAAAATGTGAAGAAAATGAATCTGTAGCTGACATTGAATACCATAATTCAAAAAATGTTCTGAATGTGAATTTTGACATATGTATGCAAATGAGGAGTTTTATGTAAGATCATGATGCCGCCATGGAAATATCTTTTTCTTGATACCAAAGTGTGAACAAACCTGGAAAGGTGACTCTAGTCATGGCCCATTCGAGTTTACAGTGATGGTGTCTCAAAATTGTTTGGAGAAATTCTAAATTGACAACACGGAATTGAGGGTCAATGAAAGGTCTGAGTGTTGTATCTAATGAACAATGCAATGTGCAGGAGCTCGAGTTGCATGGTGGAATGTGAGCATAGAGATTTGAGAGGGGCATGACTGACTGGAGCAAAGTGCTCAAATAGTGAAATTATTGAAATAGCTTTAGCAACTTTTAAACAAATGTAATACTGCAAAACAAATGGCGCAGCCATGGGAAACTTAGTGTCTTTCCTAAGATTTTGGAATGGGATTTCAATGCCAAACTATATTGCATAGTCCCCTGCTAATGTGATCTCATGGAGTGCCATGATTGACTGACACACAACATACAATTGTTGATAAGGCTCTCGAAACTTTCAAGCAAAGAGAAGAACAAGATTTGTTGAAAGGCTCAAACACAATGTAAAGGAGAACAAATGGTGGGAGGCGCCATTATAGTGCAGGGAAAAACTAGAGAGAAGAGTGGTGCATGCCTGGATGACCACGTGAGCAAAGGAGGAGCCCATGTACCAGCATGTGAGGGAGCCCATGCCAGCAGCAAGGGCGCGACCAGACAGAAGTTGAAAGGCCTGTAGCCACTAAGTGTGCAGGGAAAGTAACCAGCATGGGGCTAGAGTAGGAACAAGGGAAGGCGCGGCCAATAAGTGAAGACCAGTGCAGGAAAGATGAGGCCCACACCAATATGTGGGAAGGTAACCAGCAAAATCCCATGCACCAAGCAGTGCATGAGAAATGAATAGCCCACAACCATTGTGGAGGAGACCCCCGTGCCATGTGAGGGGTGTGTAGCCAATAGAAGAAGAGAGGCTCACGTAGCTAGCAAGGAGCCCGTAGTCAGCAAAGAGCTCGTAGGAGGAGGTGTGTGACCTGCACACCAGTGAATGAAGGCCCGCATGGAGAGTGGAGAGATCATGTCAACAATAGGAGGCCCGTGTACTAGCAATGAGGGGAAGAAGACTTGTAGAGAAACATCTACGCTAAACAAGAAGCAAACAGGTGACCATTGCCAGGCACGGGAAGACTCCAAAAATGGAGGATTTAAGGCATTCTCGCGAACCTCACAAGAATGTTGATGGAAAAGGTGAAAACCCCACGAGGTGTGCGAGAATGCACACGGGGGAATTTTATTAAATTTTTTAATAAAGTTACGTGTTTATGGTCAAAAATGGGGGTGGGGCCCGTTTCATCTAAATTCTGCGCAAGGGAAAACTTCATGTAACATCATGCACCCTAATCTAGTTACCCATGGTGCATTGATACTATCAACTTGTGTGTGCTTTTCAATCTTATTCTGAGATGAAAATCTAATTTTTGAGGTACGCCTACCATAGATTTTAGGATCATAAATATCATGGTACCCATCAATGAAACCTGGGGTTTTAAGCAATTCTTCATAATGTATTTTTTTATCGGACATTGCTCTAGTGGTACTAGTGGTAGACATGCTTATACAAATGTGAAGTTATGAAATTTGAATTCCCTAATAAGTAATACCTATTAGTCCTCCTTAATTTTATTAAATTCTTGAATCTCTAAAGTCTAAACCCAAACTTCAAACTTTGACAAAATAAGATTTTAAGAAATGTCAAATGATGAAATGTAGCCACAGGAATTCTTTCACTTACCCAGATTCTGAGTCCTGACTCTTGAAAATTGGAATGGCATTGTTGGAAGTGGAACTATGGAATCCAAAATAGGGTGGTGCACTGCAATGAGCAATTTGAAGATTGAAGACTTTAAAAATCACTGTACAATTTCAAAGTGAAAAGTGTTTTAAATGCTTTTTTTCTTGTGACTGGAATGTTAAAGTGAATGAAACGTCTTAGGAGTTAGGTCTATAAGACTACAAGTTGAAAATTCTTAACCGTTGATCTTTCTAAATCTAATAATTATAGGGTGATTCTGGAGGCTTAAGCTGGGAAACCCATCACTCTGAGCATTTCATTACGGAATGCAACTACAACCATACATCAAATTTTCATCCATGGTTGAAACTTGAGTAATTTATGATATTAACTTTAAAGTTTAAAAATAAACATTAATCACTTGACAGTTGACACTTAGCAGCACAAAGTGCTTTAAATGCTTTGTTTCTCAAAATTGGAACATTAAAGTGAATGACACATCTTAGGTCTACAAGTTGCAAATTCTTGATTGTTGATCTTTCTAAATCTAACGGTTATAGGTTGATTCTGGAGGTTTAAGTTGGGAAGCCCGTCATTCTATGCATGTCATTATGTAATGCAACTACAACCATACATCAAATGTTCATCCAATGGTTGAAACTTGAGTAAATTATGATATTAACTTTATAAATAAACATTAATCACTTGACAGTTGATAGGAGGCCTAGAATTTGATGGTCTATTTTAGAGTTAGACTGTATATTACAGCTATAAAATTTATTAGGCCGTATAGTTTGACTTGCTATATTTTTATTAAACCGTAAAAAATTATTATATAGTATTTTAATTTATAATAATTATATATATCATTTTATAATTTTTATTATAAAAATAAAATAGAATATAACTTTTTTGAATATTTTGAATAGGATTTTAGAAAATTTTGTTAATTGTTAATTATAACAGTAGATTTTTATATTTATCACTAATAATTATCATTGTTTTCTAATTTTTCAAGATATTGCATTTATAACAGATTTTATATAAAAATTCATAAATAAAACATTTTTTTTGATAGGCATTTAAATGACCAAATCGTCATAAAAAAATTATATGATAGGTAGCCGATAGGGGTGACTGTCGAATTCCAGGACTGGTTGATAGTGACACTTAGTAGTACAAAGTGCTTTAAATGCTTTGTTTGATTGTTTCTCGAAATTGGAACATTAAAGTGAATGACACGTCTTAGGTCTACAAGTTGTAAATTCTTAATCTTAATCATTGATCTTTCTAAATCTAACGGTAATAGGGTGATTCAAAAGGTTAAAGCTGGGAAGCCCATCGCTCTATGCATTTCATTACGGAATGCAACTACAACCATACATCAAATGTTCATCCAACGATTGAAACTTGAGTAATTTATGATATTAACTTTAAAGTTTAAAAATAAACATTAATCAGTTGGCAGTTGACAATTAGCAGTACAAAGTGCTTTAAATGCTTTGTTTCTCAAAATTGGAACATTAAAGTGAATGACATGTCTTAGGTCTGCAAATTGCAAATTCTTAATCTTAATCATTGATATTTCTAAATCTAACGGTTATAGGGTGATTCCGGAGGTTTAATTTGGGAAGCCCATCACTCTGTTCAATTCATTATGGAATGCAACTACAACCATACATCAAATGTTCATCCAACGGTTGAAACTTGAGTAATTTATGATATTAACTTAAAAAAATTAACATTACACATGTGTTTTAAAGTTGTTTTAACTTTTGCATGCTAGGATTGTCATCAAGGTGAAGGGGCCGGTGTTTAAACATTGCAAAGGACTTATTATAGCCTACATATTACATAATACAAATCATAGAAATTTGTGTGACAAGATCCATATTATAGCCTACATAATTACATTGCATCCATAAACAGATTTGAAATGATGTATGTGTAGTCCTTCCCCCAATCCTAAAAAAAATCAATACCATAGGCATTGGCCTAACAATTCTTTATCGGTGGAACACCCATCACAGCCCCGCCGATGGCCCGAAGGCAAAGACTCATAACTAAGGTGCACTCCCCGATATACCGATAGAGTCAACAAGTTACAAAAGTAAGCACATCGCTCTAACACATAAACATCGATGGAATGAATGATTGCTTTCCCCCGATGGCCTAATATAACCAGGAATTATCAAGTGCATATTGCATAAAGTATATTACTTAATTTCTCAAAAGAAAAAAACTGATTTGAATATATTAAATTATTAATAGACACCGAAGTTCCAAACTCATAAAACAACTCTTTACTCTTAAGCATAAATGAATAACGAAGATTCAAGAATAACACAACACAACCATTTATTTTATTGCAACTGAATTTCAATGTCACATTATTACACTATACATATATTTTTACAGACGATTAGCACTGTAGATCCTGTTTTGTATAAATAACATATGTCAGTGTGTCACTTTAGTACTTTATGTAGACAAAATTTAAAAATTTATTCCAAGTTGTTGCTCATTACAATGGATTACAAATTGATTCCAATTTCCAAGCTTCTGCTGCTGAAAAATTACTACAAATGTAACTCTAAAAATAAATGCATTATTCCAATCTTCTAGTGGTGACAACGTAATACAAATGTGGCTCTAAAAATAAATTCATGATTCCAAGCTTCTGCTGGTGGATTTTCCAACCATGTTGGGGAAAGGGGGTTCCAATCAATCTTGGGGAAATGGGAGTCATGAAGATAAAAAATGTACTTATCCCCTTCGAGAACCAGTCATATAGAAGATGTTATACAAATGCCTCTTTGAAAATAAATGCATGGGGCTTGCCTGGCCAACCATGCTAGGGAAATGGGAGCTGTTAGAATACAG
Organism: Sequoiadendron giganteum; assembly: GCA_007115665.2. Lineage (NCBI taxonomy): Eukaryota > Viridiplantae > Streptophyta > Pinopsida > Cupressales > Cupressaceae > Sequoiadendron > Sequoiadendron giganteum. Next base: position 265,590,463 of record CM021104.1, on the reverse strand, counting down.
GAGGAGAAGCAAATATTCTCCCATCTTTTGCACGTAGCTTACATGCACTGGTATAACTCTTACCTCCATCAGAGCTCCTCGTCCTGGTTCAAAAACTATCTAAGAAGTCAGGTTAACCAAATCAACTTCTTTCCAATTCCACCCATTCTGAACTTGAAGGAAATTTGTCTCTTACTGATTACTCTGTAACTACATAACTTTAGGTAGGGGAATTTACAGTATCCCCAATATTGCATCATCTTCTTCGTGAATCCTTATTAACCCTATCAAATAAAAACCCTTATGGTACTATCCACTATTCACTGAATCACTATCCCTATTTATGGGCCACCAATGCTGCTACCAACTTGTTTAATTTGATTGACGTCTGGCTACATGCCAAATGTACCTCAAGCTGATAAGCTATCAAAATCACTGATTCACCACTACCAGTGCCACTCAAAGTTCAAATGATATGAAATCATTACAAATATTTTTTCATTAAAGCTATGAGTTGTCCAAGAAATTGCTTCAGATTTTCATATCACATATGGTATTAATCACCGCCACTGCCACTGCCAACCACACTTTCTTCAAAAAGATTGAGAATTTTAATTAAATAAAATGTACAACATTGAGATTCGAGGCATTGAAAAGAGTGAATGAGCGATGAGCGATGGGCCTTTATCTCACCACATGTCTACATCTAATGGTTAGTGTGTTATTCTAGAGGTTTCAATTCATAAGTCTAATGCTTTAGAGATTTACTTCCAGACTGCAACTCTTTTTTCTTTTTGGTGTATCTATTTATCACTTTAACCATGAAAGTAGATGCAAAATATTTTAAAAGAAATGACACAAAGTCCATTTTTTTGACAATTAGTAAATAAAATCAATAGTTTCTCTTTTAACAAATGAATTAATCTGAACACAAAGTCTCAGAGATGAAAGAATAAGCATTTTGAATCTGACCTAACACTAACAGATAAACATTGAACAATTATCATGAAGAAACACAATTCATTCATAATTAAAAGGAAGCATTGATAAATACATAGATTTAGAAATATAATCTTTTATCTCTCTAATGCCAAAAATGTGGTTTCACAGACCTGTCATCCCACACCCTACATAATCAAAATTAAAAAAGTGCTCAAAAGCTGAAACTACACCCCCTTATCATTACGTGTCACAAATTCACAATTCACAAAAAGATTCATGTATGTTGTTAAGCCACTGGAGGTTTCGGGACTCTATATAGTTCCAACTACATTTCCATAACTAAATTATGAAATTCAGCACATTCTTCTTCTTCTTCTAAAACAAAAATTACCCTATTGTACTCGGCATAGCTGTTTTTCTCTTTCCATGCCACTGAACGTAGCTGGGAAATGATATTTAGTTGCTCTTCTTTAGGCTAGTTCAAATTTGGTTGCATGACGGCCACAATTTCATCTTCCCATACCCTAATATCGGATAGAAGTACCATTTTGAGGAAACTCTGAGTATGGAGTTCAAAATGTTGCCACCTTTCCTCGTATGTAGGCTCACTTAACTTTACTAGCAAGAAGTGACAATCTACTACTAAATCCATTTCTCCAAACTCATTAATACCTTATTTAAGATCTATCCTTTTGGAGGATTTAAAAGATTACGTTAAATCTATCTAGTTAGTGTTTGAGAAGACATCCCTTAATGGCATCGTACAATTCATTAAATGAGCTATCACTTCGAAAGTTGTGCATCCCGCCGAGGTCACCCAATCGCTGAGAAACAAAACTTTGTAACCATTTGTATGGTAATAAAATATCAACCATTGATTTCTAGAAATCTAACAGTTCTAATGATATTCCAAAGGTTTCAAATCACAAGTCTAGTGCTTTAGAGATTTACTTCTAGAATGCAACTACAGTGGTCCATCGAACATTCATTGAACGGCCCATATGATTTTTATTTTGCCACTGGATATTTTTATTATTTTGAGATTCATTTTAATTTTCCAATGAAAATATATTTTTTGCTTTAAAAAAAGGTTTTAATTGCCAATGGAAAAAAAAATCTGGTTTGAAAAACGGTTCTATTCGCCAATGAAAAATATTTTATTCAATTAAAAAAATTTGCAATTCGCCACGATTTTCCATAGACTTCCAGGGATTATAAAAGATTCGCCAATGGGGATTTTTTTTTTTCTTGAAAAATGAAAAAAATTGCCAATAAAATTAATATTTTTCATCGAGAAGTATACAAGATTCCTTAGGATTCTACACCTACGTCGAGGGGGGGGGGGGGGGGGGGGGGGCGGTTTCTTAAAGTTATCCCTTCTTTGCACCCCTATATTTTCTCACAATTCATAACATCCCAAGGGTGGAAATCATGCACTATCTCTTTATCCTCATATTGTGTATCTTCAACTATGTTGCTTGTAAAACAATAGTTGTAATCACCGAGTTGTTCATGCTCTGACACATCATCTTGACCCAATTGTATAGACTGTTGATCCTCTTCATAATAGGCATCATTGGTAACACTCTGAGGTGATACTTGTCTAATGTATTCATTATGATCTCCCTCAACAAACCTTATCCAGTCAATGACCTAGCTCAAAGCATGAGGCTTCAATTCCTCTAGTAAGGTACTCAATCCAGATTGATACAATTCACAAAACAAATCAATACATACTGGAATGTTAGGTATAACATTTTCAAGTATTTTTAACAAGGCATCTATGAACCTATAAAATAGATGGTTAGGAGATTCCCCTTCATGTATTTTCATATCACACAATCTTTTGATTGCAATTACTTGATCAACATTACTATGCATAGACACATATTTCCTTTCAAGTTCATTATGATCCTCATGTTGTGTTAACGAAGAACTTGGAATAGTAGTTATATCATCCCCTTGAACTAATCCTCTACTAATTGATCTACTAACCATAGTAGCATGGGTAGTTCCAGGATATCCATCATGAATATTGAAGCATTCTTTCATCATTGAGTATTTCAAATTATTCTCAATGTCTACAACAATGTGATATGCTTGTTGCAATGTTGTAGGCTCATTATCTCTCAGCAAATATCTCATATTCTTATCAAATGCACCCAAGTACACAACTAAACATTCAACATCATTTGGTCTTATGCTTGCAGGGATCTCTCTTATTACCTTTAAAAACCTAAGATTAAAAGCAGGGACCAACTCATTTTCCCCTTTCTTCATATCCATAAATGTTTTCCTAACCAGGACTAGATCAATCGTTTCTCGAAAATGTTCCATGAACACTAGTTTTAAATCACTCCATGAATGTATGGAAGATGCCAGAAAGTAAGAGAGCCAATCTCTTGCATCTCCCTTTAAGGATTGAATAGAAAAACTTCATAATTGCATCTTCAGAAACCACCTCATAATCTCCCATCACATCAACAAACTCTTGCAGATGCTGATTTGTTGATTCAGTCTGTTCACCTCTAAATCTTGGTATTTTTTCCCTAATCTTGTGTGGTACAACATTTGGATAACCACAAATGCCACTGAAATCTAGGGCATTGCACCTTTCACTATTAAAACCCCCTTTATGTGACAGTGGGTACCCATTATTTAAATCTTCATTAGAAGGCATAATTTGAAAAGACATCTTGTCATACTTTTTCAAGCCTTGTCAAATGTTTCACAAGGGGCATTCAAATGCTTCTCACAAAAAGGGTCTCAAGCCCTTTCCAACACAAGATTTGTGTATAATTTGCTTAAGATAAAAAATACAACATTTTCCTTCTATAATAATCTATAACTTCTCATCATTCTTTTTGGGAACATGCAAAATTCAACTAATATTCCCTTAATTAGTGCAATTTCACTCAATTGGGAACCATTTACATCTTAAATCAAAAAAATGCTCATAGTTTTCTTACAAATATGATTAAATTTTCTCCAATAATATGAGAATATTTGGCCTTCTTGAAGGAGTCACTTGACTTGGTTTCTAGGCTTGTGGATCTAAAGCTTTGATGTATTATTTATCAGGTTCTTTAGTCTAAGTCACCATCTCTAGTTGGGAGGAATAAAATTCACATGTGATGAAGTTTCCTTTTAATTGAAACACATTTTGGGTCTTGCTCTACAGCGGAGTCACTTTTAGATCCTTTAAATTTTATTGTGCTCAAATCTTTGTCCAAGCTCAAGAATTCTTCAAGGTATGAAAAAAATTCTCATACTACTTACACAATCTAACTCTGTCATATAGGGATCTACGTATGGAGAGTGAACTTTGTCCCCAATAGAGTCACCATTCTGTTAGTGCTTTTTCCAATACACCTTGGGAAAACTCTAGAAGGTGACCAGCCTTCATAATCAAGACATCCTAAAGATGAATGGCCAACTCAATGGGTAAAGGTTTTCAATCCTTTCACCCCTACACTTTAGGCTCTCTAGGACCAGGGAGGGTGTTTCCCAATCGTGTTCACACTAGTTATGCTAGAATGGAAAACACTTCATAGATAAGTTCCCACTGAGTGCAAATAGACATTACTTACCAAAGGATTGGTCAACCTTTGCATAAATAACCATTCATTTTCTAGGAACAAGGGAATATTATGGATCTACATCTCTGAATTGATAGAATTTTATTTAGAATTATCATTATTGTGAGTCCATGGCTAGGCATTTTAAGTAATTCATTGGGTTATAGGAATTCATGAAAAATAGGCCAGTGCCTCATTAATTGGGTAGAAGGAGTCAAGTATGAAATAGTCAGTAACACATGAATTGTTTAACTCTGAAATAAGTGGACTATTTCCATGATGCCTTACATCACAAAAACTCACAGTACCTAAAGCATTACTTCTTATCAAAATCCTGTGCAAATTCCTATAAACCTACAACTCCATTCAAGTATTTAATCAACCCTTTGAGTTAAAACAAGAACAAAATTAT